>JAOXJP010096578.1:0-14518 GCA_025762735.1 Platanus orientalis | reverse complement strand
CGCACGAAAGAAAGAGAGAAAGAATATAAGGGATCTAAGCCTGTTTAGTCATTTTCTACTTGGAAGGTCATTTTGAGCTCTTGAAATAGTTTTATACAACTCTTAGACACTGAGCTTGCTTCTTTTTTTACAAGGATTGTTTGCCCTTTCATTCACTTTCTATTATTACAGTTCTGTCCTTTCCATGAAGAAAGGAAAGTTAATCATATGGTCGATCTGGTTAGAGTGAAACAATCGAGTATTTCAGGGTAAATTGAAAAAGGCAAAGGATAGATTATTGACTTGGTTCTTTAGAAGAGGGAAGGTGGGGGATTGAATAGGGGCTGAGTTGGGAAAGAGATGGAGGGAGGTAATAGGGATGGATTGGGGGTGGTTGGATTGTAGGGGTGGATAGAAAATTTTTATTGAAGAAGGGGATGAGAACTCCCAAAAAAATCAAACAACCAAGAAGACAAAAGAAAAGAAGGGAGCCCAACCCAATCCAAAGGCTCCACCCCTACAATTACATAGACCTGCAACCAATTTTACCATTCCAATCCCTACATAGGTCACCGGCCCTTAAATGATCCTTTACATGGAGAAGCCCAAAAGATTATTTTCTCTCTTGCTTTTTTGTTCACCTGGAAAGAAGGTTTAGCATAGCTCTCGAAGACCCTCTTTTTCCTCTCCAACCAAATTGACCAACACACAACCGCTGGGACGAGCCTCGAAATCCTCTTCCCTCTGATAGAAAATGCATTGTTTTTCCAGGCTAAGAGAAGAGTCCTCAGATCCCTTGTGGGAGCCCATCGCATTCCAAATTCTCTAAGGATCCCGAACCAGACCTCTTAGGAGAAGGGACAATGCAGAAGAATGTGAGACACTGATTCCCCATCCTCCTTACATAAGCTACATATATTGATAAGAATGAGGCCTTTATTTTGCAGCACATCAAGAGTTGGAATCTTCCCCAAGGAAGCCATGCACATGAAGAACTGAATCTTGGAGGGATGGGGGTATATCAGATATCTTTCCACAGAATATGGATAACTTCCGAGGTCTCAAATACACACATGTCTTGATGCTAAATGTTTCATCTGGGCTTGCAGTCTAAACTTTTCAATCCTCTTCATTAGGCCTCACCTCTGCTGAATCTAACCTCCCTATCAATGCTGCAATATCAGGTAGCTCTTAATTGAATGCCGGACATCTAAAGATGGGCTGCCACATCGCTACCACTTGAACGGTTTTTAAGTAATTAGAGATTAGAGCCTGGGGGTTTGTTGCCATTGAGAAAACTGAGGGAAACTCTGTCATAAGTGGTTGCGACCCATTCCATTTATCCTCCTAGAATTTCTTCTTCATGCCATTACCTGTCAATGTCATCACCCGCAAACCTTCCTTGAATTCTTGAAAAAACTGCATAATACCTTTCCATGGACTAGTCCTGTATGGACCTCTAACCGGACAATGATCTCCATCAGCCTTCTGCCCATATCTAGAAACAATCACTTGTCTTCACATATAATCCGATTCCAACCCAAACCTCCAAAACCACTTGCATAGAAGCACTTTATTCATAAGATCCAGATGCCTTAGCCCTAACCCCTCTTTAGACTTCGGGGTACACACCTGGACCCAAGCTACCAGATGAAGGCCCCTATCATTATTTTTGCCCTTCCACAAAAAGTCCCTTTGCAGACTCATAATTTGATGTGCCACCTGACTCGGGATCACAGAGGGACATGAAGTACGCCGGAATACTAGCCAAGGTAGCCTTAATCAGTGTCACCCTTCCACCCTTTGAGACATATTGGGCCTTCCATCACGCTAGCTTCTTCTGCACCCAGTTAACGTGATCATACACCTTCTCCATGTCCAGCTTGCAAACCACCCCCGGCCTCCCACTTGCCTTGTGATTTGCTTTTCTATTGGCTTGAGCTTGGTTTGTGTCTGTTTTTGCTTTCCTACTTTGTTTTTTGTTTTTGTCTATCAGAGTCGTAGTGGAGTAGGGGAGCCTGGGCCCATTATTAATGAATTGCTCTTTTATTTATCTAACAAAGGGAAGTTAAACTTATGTCTTAGTTATTTAATTTGAGGGTGGTGTTCTTGCATTTGAGCTTCCAAATTATGCAATATACCAGTGTTCTTGAAGACTAAAAGGGCATATGTACTCTTGCAATAGGGTCTCTGAAGTGAAAGAAAGAAAGCATTAACCAAGATGAAGAAAGTGAAGTCTTTTGGATCAAATGGCATCATAATAGAGGTTTGAAAATGGTTGGAATATGTTGCAGTTGTCTTGATTTCTTAAGTTATTTAACAATATGCTAAAAACAAAGAAAATGTTAGATGAATGGATGACAATTATTGTGGAACCTATATACAATAACGAAGGATAAATAGAAGTTTGCACCAATGTGCGATCAAATTATTAACTATTCAATGAGCCATAGGAGGGTGTGTGCTTAAGCAAAGACTTGAGACAAGAAATGTGGGTTACAGAAAACCATTTTAGCTTGTCAGGAGGTCAACTATTGAGGTTATTACAAACAATTGATAGGAGTTTTGAAAAATAAAAATAAAAAACGTTATTGACCTGTAGAAAACATATGATTGAGTTTCTTTGGAGATAGTTTGGTGGATTTCTTGGAAGGAAGGAGTCTAGAGATGATACATGAATGGCAAAAAGGACTTGTAGAGGAAGCAGTAGCTAGTCTGATAACAACTGGATGAGAGAGAAATGAGTTTTCAATTAATGCATGTTCTTTATTAGGGGTCAATGCTTAGCCTTTCTTTCTTGGATTGATCTCTGCTGTTTGTTGTTTGCAAATGACTAGCCCAATTGGTTTGATTGTTTAGTTAACAATTTGAAGGTTGTAGGTTGGCAAGTTGCATTAACCATCCAACTTGGATTTTGTTGGATATCATATTACCCACTAAAGATGATGCCGGAGAATGATCCTGTGCCTGTTTTTTTTTTTTTTTTTTTTTTGTAAAGAGTCTTTACACAATAAAATTGAATGATTTTTCAATTTTGCTAAAGTAGTTTAATGACACACACCAGAGATACTGGTTTTCCTCTAAGCATCTACAAGGAAACGATCTGATCCCTATTAGATAAGGTAGAGTTTAGCGTTTTTATTTTTATTTTTTTGGGTAGAGAGAGGGGAACTCAACAGTAAACATCATTAAAAGTATCACAGCTTTTGGTACAATTGAGGACTTCATATACTCACACCCAAACGATGTGAGACTAAACACTCGCAAGTGTGGGAGAAAGGCAGGGTTGAATGGGTGGATTAAAAAAAGATATTGCTTTATTTACATGGGGCTTTGTATGCTAAATGCGAAATGTCTGACATGGAATCACAATTACAAAAGCAAGAAGTAAAATTGAAAAACATCCTAGTAAGTAAAAATAGCGAACAGCACTTCCTGTACGGGTTTTCATGGGTTTAAGGATGCAATTCTTTTGTTTTTTTTTTACGTGGCAGTGCAAAATTGGTGCTTGATTGATGCTAGACACCTTTTTCGGTGGAGAAGTTCCCGGCTAGGAGGGTGCACAATCTTATTTTTCATTGGCTTTCAATTTGTTTGGGTTATGACGAGAAACATTGGCAATCTCTTTGGGATCCGTGTTAACTTTGCAGTGCTTGTTTGAGGCTGGGCAGCTTCGCTTTGTCCTTGTGTTCACTTATCCGGTGAATCTTTTGCTGATTTTGTTTTTTTTGTCTCTATGATATCCTAATATATTTTCTTTTTTATTTTTAGCAAAATAATAATAATAATAAAAAATCTTAACGCAAAGATTCTCCGGGCAAATATTGGCATATGATCTCTAATTCACTTTTGGAGCCTTTTTAAAGCTTTGATCGTCACAGGAGACACCTGTCTCAAATGAGTGTCTTCTTTTGCCTTTATGTTTAGAGAGAATGGGGTAATATACAATAATAAGGATAATAAAGATGCCAAAGATATCATTTATTTAAGTATCTGTTAACGTCGTTTTCAAAAAATAAGGCCGGCCTTTTCAACCGAATGTTATTGGCCCTTAATCTATAATAGGGCTGTCAACTATCTGCCTAAGCATCCTATTCGATTCGCATTCAATTTGATTAAGGTAGATATGGATGCATCTATATCTAATTCGTTTAATAAATATTTGATTGTAATCAAATCGAATGCAAATATGTATACATCTGCTCCAATTAATATTTGATCACTTATATATATATATATATAACAAATAAACAAGAAAAAATAATTATGTGTATAATATAAGAATGGAAATTTAGCAAATCATTATAGGAGAGAAACAATGATGGAATCAATTCTTTCTCACCTAGTCTTGTCTTTTGTTTAGAAGGCAATATAAAACCCTAAGACATTTTCTGTGTAAGAGCCGATTCCAATGCACCATTATATATGTTATTTATCTCTCATGAGAAAAGGATATTCAGGTAAATAAACATCATTGTTTAGATGCTTCAAAAGAATCAAAAACCCTAATTTTGGGACTTGATTAGTTGAAGAGTGAAGAAGACCAAGGCAGAAAGAGATTGGTCAGAAGTCTCAACTACAAAACTTAGTGATGAGATAGCTAGGAAAGAACCCATCCTTCACGCAAGCTTTACCATTAGCTTTGACATTTTCATGGTAGCAATAGGGTTCTCCTACCTAATCAAGTTAATCAACGAGAATGGTGACTTTTTCTGTTTTGGTTCTCTTTGTCAGGCTATACAACCTGTGGGTATGTTGGACTGGTGTTGAAAAGGATCTACATGATGTCAACGAAGAAGAGGAACTTATTTGTGTGAATCCGCTCTAAAATATTGTAAATCCTTCAAAGCTTATAGTTTTTATTCTCATAGAAGAGTGTGAGAAGCTTCGACAACCCCTCAAAATATGTGTCACCACTCAAAATCTTAATTTTCCTATAGAAAATGTAATAGGATACATCTGAATTTGTATCCAATATTCGTTTAAATAAGCGAATACAAATACGGATTCTATTTTAAATATCTACAAATATTTGAATTCTCATCCGATATTCAATTAACTAAACGAATATGAATACGGATGCATCTATATCTTATTCGAATTGTTTATAGACTTAATCTATAGGGTGAACCCCAGATAATACATTAGAACATTAAAAAAAAAAACTAATTATCACTTAATAGGCATTGGAGTTTATTAGTTATGTACCATGGAACCATTTTGGTTCCTTATAACTATAATTTCTCTTTATTGGAGATTATTACATTATTACTTTTTAGTCACTAGAGGCTCCTCTATGCATTCAAATTTTATAATAAACAAGCGTTAGTGGTTAGATAGCTTCTGAACACATCAGGGTGCACCCCATGAACCATAGTGGGCTGATATCATCTGCACCACCCCCCTTGTGTGACTCTTAAGGGCCACACAGGGGGGTAGGGAATCAATTCACTTTTTGGAGGTGAAGTGACATCCCAAAAATTGAATTGATTCTCCCCTTGTGTGGCCCTCGAAAGTCACACAAGGAGGGTGGCGTAGAGGATTTTAGGCCGAACTATAGATGACAATAACCTGCAAGCATTAAATGCTTTGCCTCGTGAATATAGAAACCGAAATAATGTTCTATCTAGATACACTGTTCGCCCCCTCATAGGGGGTGTGGGTCCAGTGCATGGGGTCAACATCCCTTATGAGGGGGCAAACAGTGCCATGTCCCCACACACAAAAGGTGAGGTGTATAGGATACCCATTAAAAAGCAGCTAGAATTAGGTATGAACACTTTTGAATGAACAAAGTCTGAACGGCATAGGGGAGGATACATCAGCACCGAAAAAGTGACTTACACCTTTTGGTGCTAATATGTCCACCCTATGCTGTTTGCACCTTGTTTGTTTGAGGGATAAAAGGAGAATGATTGTCTTTGTTGACACAGACTTCTATAAGCATGCCATCAATTGACACATGATGAGTTTTTGAATTTGGTGTCTCTTTTTGAATACCTACTTTTTCATTTGGACACTTTCTTGGACCTTTTTAACCCCCAAACACAACAATGTCAGCTTATCATTCACCATATACACTACTGACACTTTTTCATCATAGAACATTTCTTCCGAGATTAAAATGGGGCTTACAAGGTTGTTGGCATCATCTTAAAAGTCTACTCATAGACGAAGGATGCGTGGATTTTAATGGGTTTAGAAATGGAATTGTAAATAGGGACACATATTAAGACAACTGACATATGGTAAGGACGAGTAATTACCTATACGAAGCAGACCTGTTTAGGCTATTGCACAACCACCACAGGCATCCGCCGCGACATGAAAAAGTGGGTGTAGTGTCAATGAAGAGTGGAAGGTGGAAGGTGTTGGAAGATTACCGTTCTTGAACATTAAAATTAGTAAAGTTTGTTGATTAATCATATATCTAAATATGTTTTCCCATGATCACCATATGAATCTTTGAGATCTAATCACAAAGAAAGTTTAGAATTATCTCAATCGATTAACCATACATAAGAATCCAATCTGACACAGTCTCCAAAGTTTCCACACCTGCTCTAGAGTTCTCTACAACTCTCCAACTTTTAGAATTGTGAAAATGACAATATCTAAACGTGGGTAACCCTCTATATAGGGATTATGAGAGGTTAAATAAACCCTAAGGGGTATGGAATCCTTATGGTACTCTTATCCTTAAGTTTATGGGCCCACAATCCTGAATTGAGTTAAAACTATAATCAAGAACTCAATTATTTGATAATTACAACCAGACACTCCATTAATTGCAACAATTCCTATGAAATGTTACAATTCAACTTTCGATGATAAGAATATAACATTGAGGCCCTTGCTCACAAATATTTTTACAAAAACATCATTCCATTGTACAATATCCCTCAATGACACTCAAGACAATAAACTAGTCACTGTCAAACCCTTTTCGTTATTGGTAAATTATCTCTAAGACATTAATGGATCAATTGGACATTAAACACATTTCTTAATAAATTCTTTTTTTAAAATATTTATCTATTTAATTAATATAATTTTGAAAATCATTTTGACAAACACTTGTAAAAACACTAGATTTAGATTTTCATGTCCAATCAATTCATGTTATTCCTAGACTGAATATTTCTCCCTATCATTAGGGTAGTGAATTTCTTGTTGGGTATTTTTGTTCTCTCAAGCATCAAGATAAGTATCCAAGCTACCCATGATATAGCCATCAATTAGGTATCACCGGTTAGTAACTCAAAGTAATTAACTTGAATAACTCAGAGAATCACAAATCCCTCAAGTCAAAGGATTAATCCGTAAGTTATGAACATCATTTACTCTGACAATGAAGTTTTGCTAAATGTGTTTATTATAGATCCCCTTAATGCATTTGAATTATGCATATATATGTAAGTCTAAAGTCTCACTCTAGTGATTGAGATCACATCACTCCATCATATGATAACTCTATACAGAACAGTCTTTTAAGTGATGTGCCCAACATCACCCATAATTGCAAGGTTTCAGGCTTGCAAGAATTGGATAGTCAGATATCTTCATACATAATCCATGTGTCTGACATCCTACTATGTTACCTGAGGACCATCTATCTCACCCCATGAGATTAAATAATTACTCATAAACAAATTTATGCACATGTGATGATGGAACAAAATACTTTATTATTAACGATAAACAAATAAATATTGTAAAATGTGTTTATGATGGCTTCATTATGACACCTATTCTAATAGAAGGAACCATCCATGCAACGTGAAAAGGAGGTTACAACTACTGTAATTGGCCAAATCGATATAAATAGGCCAGAAAAAGAAAAAGAAAGGATGCTCAACATCAATAACAAATTTTAATTTTATCTTAGGAGTAGGAGTAGCAAACATAGTCTGTAATTCAGTTCGAGAAAGGGTAGACCTAGTTCATCCTTAGTTTCTATAATCATCCTAGTTGATATCAAGCGAAGTGACCTCGTTTCATGAGGTTCATAAACCCTTGGATCAATTGGGGCATTTGTACTATGCTACCGTTTGATTGCATTAACAAAATTTGGTTTTTTTTTGTTCTTACCTTTTGAAGTCTTAGGAAATTCCTGTTTGTTAAGGCATGTACCAAACCTGACCCAATACCCCGGGGTACCTATACCCGGGGCAAAGTGGGGGAAAATAATTTTTTCCCACCAACATAGCGATTGGCGACCACAGCGGGGGCATGCTTCGAGGGGAAGGAAAATCCAACACCTTAGAGAAAGGGAGCGATCCCTTTAATGGAAGATTGTGGCTGAAGAAGTCTCTAGACTCTAACGATGGACCTGACACATTCAACAGGTTGATTGTAGGGATGGGTTTGGCCTTCTAGTAATGGTTGAATGAGGTCTGATGGAAGAGAACCTAGGAAAGGATGTGAAGAAATGATTTGAAGAAAGAAAAATAGGCAAACCTACACAAGGTTGTGTAATTCCCTTCAACAAGCCAGCGAGTTGGCATCCAACAAGATACGATTGGCCAAAAATATAATCTTTTGATTGGCCAGAATCGATTCGATCAAGGATAAAAAATAAATCCTGAAGGAAGGAATGAGATACCTCAACCTCCCAAAGGATATTTGAAGAGTTCATCGTCAAGCAAGAAACACACAAACGATATGAGTTGTTTTTGAAAGAAAACTTGAGTATTGGAAAGTGTGAATTATGTGTCTCGAGAGAGTCCAACAAGGAAGAATGGATTTTTTACATAGCCATACAGGGATGTAAGATAACTAAACCCGTGTTCGCCGTATGAAAAGAATATACTGTCCCAAATGTACAAAGGAAAGGAGATCAAGTCTACGAACCAATTGGGTGGCGGTCAAAACACACAGTTAATGCATAGACGAGGATCAAAGGATGAGACAAGAAGGCAACCACACGAGGTTTGTACTAAATAGACCTTTCGATAGGAAGATAAAGGACTGTGCATCGGCTTGATGGATGAGAGAGAAAGAAACACCTTGAGAACCCTAGTGTAGCTAAAATTGACATTGGCTTTCACCCTTCCAAGGAACCACTTATCGAGCTTAATGGCCAATCAAAGCCCCTCAAGGATAAAAAGAAGAACAAAGTCCTCGACAAGTCAATCAAGACTGGGTCGATGGCAATAACAAAAGCATAAGACAAAGAGTCGATGGCACGACCAACGGAGTTAGGCGAGGAATCGACTGTGCCAACAAAGTTGTTAGGCGAGGAATTGACAACACTAACAAACGTGTCATATGAGGAATCAACAACGCTATCAGAGGTGTTAGACGGGGGAAAAGCTAGATTAGCATGTCGAACGATATGCCAAACAGGAGAGGTTGAGTCTAACTGCGTCCCAATACAAGTGGACATCAACAAGGTCAAGATAAGCAAAGTGAGCAATGGAAGATGTTGAGCAGTGGTTGAACGAACGCAAAAGTAGGTTGATGACCTAGAAAGGATGAGTCATTATGATCTTGAAGCCAACAAGGATCGATAAGCTTGCAGTTGACTTATTACGGAAGGATCGAGCAAGGAGGTCTCTGGATGACAGATATCAAAACCACGGCTTAGGAGACGTGAGTGTTGAGTGTCGAGGTAAGCAAACACTTTGCCAAAATAAAAAGATCCAAAAGAGTAAGAATTCAAGTGTCTTAAAGTCAAATGATTTGGCAACGCTCGATAACTTAACAATCATTAGGGTTGAACAGAGTCAAGGTGTAGAAAGCCAACTTAGAACAACTTCATTTCCTAAGTGCAATGTTGACTCAAGAAAAGAAGTTTGAAATGAAGAAGGTCAAAAAGCCAAAGGAGAAGAAAAAAGTCCATGTTTTTGGCCTATAAAATTGATTTCGATAGACATAATCCCAATGAGAGAAGGGATAAAAAACAAGAGATTTCACACCACATGGGATTATTTTCTAAAAGTTCCACTACAACGGAACTTAGTATTAACAACGTCACACTTTGGGGACTTAAAGTAGTTAATCGAGTTGGATTAAGCCATGCCAAAGACCAGGATCTTAGAACAAACAGGCTTAGAAGTGCATCTTAGGGGGACAACGTTACCCTTGGAAGCAGAAAACCTGACTAGAACGAGATGGTCATCTGCTTAAGGAAAAGTAGTTTGACGCAGCAAAACGAGGGATGTGTATGAACTCATTGGAGAAAGATTTGATGGCAAGTTCCTCAAGTGGCACAAACCTCTATATCAGGAGAGGGAGGTATTCAAGGATAAAAATGTATTGTAAAGTGTGAAATGAGACAAGTATTATGGCTCGCATGAAGACACGAAATGTCTAACAATAAAAAGAGTCTAGAGAGACTATTTATAATGCAAAAAAAGAAAGAATTCATGGGAAAAAATGTCTAAAGAAACTTTTCATTACATATAAGTTAAAAATTACAAAAACGCTTCTCAAGATAAATCATTGTTTAAGGGAAAAAATGTCGTTCAAAACAAGACGATGGAAACATTAAGTGCTCATGTCGAGAATTGGCTTCTTAGAACAAGAATTGGCCGATCAGCAAGAGGGGTAAGAGTCGATGACGAACATGAGGTAGAACACGGGCTTGCACAAAAACGGGTCAACCTGTATGTCACCACGGGATGGAAGGATCTGAATGAAGCGCATCTTTTGCCTCTCTAAGAACCACATCAAGAGTCGCCCAGGTGATGGTTCTAGTCTGAGAGAAGAAAGGAAGGGGCTCAAGCCAATACTCCTCATCTGGGGAATGCCCTTTCTACAGAACCATAACGCGCGTAGGAGGCAAACGATGTGAGAAAGGAAAACATACCTACAGAGGTTTGGTTGGCACCTCATCCTCACACGTAATGTGCTCTTACCCAACCTAAGATGAATCTCATGATTACTTGAGGAACCCATGTGACCTTCTGGCTCCTTCAAACAAGGAGATATGAGGCGAGACAACCAGCCTCCAGCTGTGGGGTGGTGGTCCGAATTGAGAGCATGGCATGAGAAATTAATATCAAATACTCTCATGAGCAAGCGAATCTAGGTGTCAGGTATAGGCCAGGAAAGGGAATTATCCCATTTAACAAAGATTGAAATCACTCCAGAGTATCAATGTCCAATAATATGGCCACAGAAAATATAAGATGTAATCATGGTGGAAGAAGAGATGGGCACAAACTAATGTCTGGAGTTGGTATTTATATACCCACCGAGGAAAGGGTTAACAGAAGGTAATGAAGACGATTCAGTTTCCCACACATAAGCTATCATTCATTTTGCCCGAAGTCATCAAAAGTTGAACAAATCTTGGAAGCAGTTGACATTAGAGGATATTTTTCCCTGGAAGCAGCGTCGTTTGAGATTATCAAGTTAAATCAGTTATATCATCGAGCACAGGTTACGAAGAGTAATCAATATGGTCCAAGTTGCATGAACCCGAAGAATCAGAAGAAGGTCATACACATCTAGTTAAGATCTAAACTAGACTCATGTTGGGGGGCATTTGTTGGCACCATCTTAAAAGTCCACTCAGAGATGAAGGACGCAATAAATTTTAATGGGCCTAGAAATGAAATTGTAAACAGGGATACATGACAAGACCCGTATTATGACAAGTGTTAGGACAACTGACACACGATAATGATAAGTAACAACCTACACAAAGCATGCCAGTTTAAGCTACTACACACCCCACGATGGGCATTCGCTGCGACATAGAATAGTGGCTGTAGCATCGACGAAGAGTGGAAGGTGGAAGGAACCAACCATGTAATGTAGAGAAGATGTTACAACTGCTATAACTGGCTAGATTGATATAAATAGGCTAGAAGAAGAAATGATCGTCAACATCAACAACAAATTTTATTTTTGTCTTAGGAATAAGAGTAGTTCTATCTTAAGAGTAAGAGTAGGGTAACTTAGTCTGTAATTCGGTTCGAGAAAGGGTGGACCTGGTTCATCCGTAGTGTCTATAATCATCCTAGTTGATATCGAGCGGAGTAACCCCATTTTAAGAGGTTCATGAACTCTTGGATCAATTGGTGCATTTGTACTATGTTACTAGCATTAATGAAGTTTGATTTCTTTTCTCTTCTTTCCCTTTGAAGTTGCAGGGAAATCCTTTTGGTTGAGACATATACCAAATTTGGCCTGGTATACCCATACCTAGGGCAGCTTGAGGGAAAAGAAAATTTTCTCACCAACAAGGGTTTAAACCATAAAAAGTTTTCAATTGAACATTCGCTTCCTTTTTTTTTAAAAGAGGCACCAAATTAAAAACCAAAAAAAAAAATCATCTGTCAGCCTGTGGTGTGGAGACGGGGGACAAACAAATTTGGGTGTAGCAGATCTTCTCCTAGATGATATTATGAAGCCAACAACTAGGATATCAATGATTAGAGTTAAGCCAACCTTTGCCCAGTTCAAATTAGGTTCGTCACACAAGGGCCAGGCACAAGCCTTTAATGACCCCAAGTTGCTGAGCTCAGACTCTCACTCAAGCTCACTGCTTCATACCCAAATCTTAAAGCCCAATAACCCCTTGATCAAACCTGCTACTAAAGGATGCAGATATAACTGATTGAAACATGCCCAGCAACCCCCATAAGTCAGAAGTTAACAAATAAGAGAAATGATATAACATAGATGATAAGCAAACTCATGCTATGTAGCTACTATAACAAAATAAAAAATAAATAAATACTATAAGTTTCCTTGAATACTTTCGCATTGGTAGACCATAACTATGGTTTATAAGATGAGGATTGTCTTGCTTGACTTTGGAGTCGTGTTGAAAACGGAGTCTTTTGTAAGAATATTATAATGGATATTCCACGATTAGGTAATATGTCGCTCTCAACCATGTTCTTTAATATATGTTGACAAAAATATCGAAAATGACAACTTAGATTAGAGATAGATTAAGGGTGGGAGTGGGTTAAGTTGACCCGTCTCTACCCATGGAGTCTGGATATGCATTTTGTTCGGGTCTAATAGGATCCTATTGTTAATCGGGTTAGGCACCTACCACTGTTTACAATTGCAAATCCATTAGAACCAGATCTGACTTTTTCTTTTTTGGGTAGGAAAGAGATAACAGATAAGCATTAATAAGAGAGAAAGGAGGGAGAGTTGAAACCCTTTTACGGCGCTCACAGAAAATTTGCCCCGGAACCTATGTCAAAATCAAATGTATGAAACATGATTTGATAAATATCAAAATACATGTGTATTTACGAGTCTAGCAATAATCTGAACTTCAGAAATCAAATAGGCAGATGGTCTAACAGGAGATCAATCAAAAGTTTGTGAGCAACAAAAACACAAATCACTACAGACCCATCACTGAAGGGGGAAAATTATCACTAAAAGCAATATGTCTAACTTTATGTAAAGTTATACAATATAGAAGAGAAGTTGCAATAAACGGATTGGGTAAGACAACTTAGAGAGTATTATACCTAACTATTAGGTTCACTATCCTATGTTACACCTAACATATTTGTGTAGTATAATCCTACACTAACCATCTTGATTGGGTCTACACCTAATTCATAATCTATTTGACACCAAAGGTATAGTTTTAAATTAAATCCAATTTAATTTTAACTAATTGTCTATAGTTTGTAACCAAAGAATTTTATAGGCAACTCTTAAAAACTTCTTAAGGTTCATAACATTTTTATTATTAGGTTTTACCTTTTCTTTAAGGAAAAACTTAAATATTAACATTCCTTGAATCAATCTGTTGAATCCTATAAATCTTTGCAACTAATTGTAAATATATTTAATAGACTGTGGTCCACATTATATGATTTATAGAAGCCAACTTATTGAAATAAGGAATACAAAAATTTATATTTTTATTCTACTTCTTGCACTAAGAAGCTACATACATGTGACACATTTTTCTGTCAGTACAGAACTTACTGCAATGGAAACACTTTCCACTTGCACTTCTTGTATTTTATTTATTTTGTTTCTAGCACTTGTCCTGTTCACACCACCTTCATCCACACTATTAGAAACATTAAGAGTAGATCTCTTCTACTTGAATTAGAAGACACTGCCATAATTAACAAGGTAAACACTCATTTTCGTCTTTTATGAGATTCTTATTATCCTGCAGAGGTATCAATAAAACCATACCTTGTTCATATCTTTATATGTCATAAACTAATTATTGCAAGAAGGCAAGAATCACATAAACTAATATCTGGTCAAACGCTTTGACTCATTAGGATCTCTTTTATTCTATGATATAATCATCTATAAAGATGTGATCATCTAATTGAAGAAACTTTATTGTGTTCAATGCTTACCAAGCTCATTATAGCTTCTTGCCTTGTGGCATAATTAGACTCACTATGTTTTTGTTGTGCTTAAGATCCTAAAGGTTTAGTGATATGAACTAATCTAATCTTCTAACTTTATACATAATTAAAGTCTTAACTTGTAGTTCACAAAATTGAACATATTATATTACTATAATAATAATCTTTTAAAGAAAGATAATTATCATCACTTTTGATATCTCATATCAAATAAG
>JAOXJP010096567.1:0-14519 GCA_025762735.1 Platanus orientalis | reverse complement strand
TGATATGTTGGGGGAAGATGTAAACAAAACTTTTATTAATGAAAGAACTTTATCCTTCATTGTCTTGTCTTTTCCTTAATATTTTCTTTCCTCTTATTTTTTTACCCAACGTTGTGAGAGTCAGGCATTATTGACTTTATAAGTGTCGAATGTGATCGACCATATAAGGGTCAAAAGTAATCGACATTGTAAATGTCAAAATAAATTGGTATCTGGGGTCGTGGAGGCCATAGATGGCTGACATTATGAGAGTCGAGTATAAGTGACATTGTAAGAGTCAAATATGGTTGACATTATAAGAGTTAAATATGGTTGACATTGTGAGAGTTAACTATGGTTGACATTATGAGAGTCGAGTATGGTTGACATTATGAGAGTCAAATATGGTTGATATTATGAGAGTCATGTGTTATTTGACTTTATAAGAGTCAGATATGGTAGACGTTATAAGAGTCATATGTTGTGTGACTTTATGAGAGTCAAAAGGGGTTGACTTTAAATGTCAAATGTAATTGTCCCTTGACGTCATGAGAACCGAATATAGCTGACTTTATAAGAGTCAAAGATTGGAAGCCATGGTCATGTATGCCTTTCTAGGCGTTGTGCCCCTTTTTGGAAAACATTGTGACAACATGCATATGTCCCTGAAGTAGCGTTAGTGTGGTCCTATTATTAGTGATGTTGGATCGTCACTTTTGCAAAGGATGCTTAAGTAACGCTGAGTTTAAATCATCGCAACGGGATGAATCCATCATTCCATTCTCTTTTTGAGACACCCCTTTTTGAAAGATCGTGGCCGTTCATATTTATAAATAAGAGGATTGCTTCTACTACCCCTTTCATTCCATCGACCTTTATGAATACTTCCACTTTGTGTCATAGACATGGTTCCCAAGAGAAAAGTTGCCAGCGTTCCTGAAGTTGGAGGACTATCTGGATCCCGAGTGAAGCGAGGCGAGCCTTCCTCGACCAAGGGGGAGGGTGTCGAGCCTTTATTTGATCGCGGTACTCTTTAAGCCCTTTGTTCATTCTATGCTCAATTTTTTTTTGTTCTCATGCCCTAACATTATCGATTTCTTTTGTAGACATAATAAGGATACCCGCAACTAGGGAGGTGGAGACAAGAGTTGCTGAGGCTCACCATGAACATGATGCACTAATTAGGCATTTAGTCGGCCTATCCGTTGAGGAGGCGGATGTTTTATTTGTTTGACAAGAAATCTTGGACTTGCTGGATCATATAGAAATTTGTGTATACAATTCCAAGTTCAGGGGCATAGTCATGTGCCTAAGTTCAGGGGCACAGTCATGTGCCTTCTTGATGCTCTGTCCAGACTCTACGAGACAAAGGACATCAAGGTTTTAAAAGGGTCAGAGCATGATGTTCACCTGCACCTCTAGGAGAAGGAGATAAAAATGGCTAATCTAACCGCCCAACAGACCCTAGTGTTAGACAAGATTGGACCACTAGTGAGGGATGCCGACAAATTAATGGCACGGATAGAGGTATTAAAGGAACGCTTCAACAAAGTTATGAATCGCCTAAAAACTCACAAGAGGTTCATCGATCATGTGGGGAACTCTATTCGTCGAACCATTTATATGGTGGACCATTACAGAAGCAAACTAATGAACTGAGAGATCGACCGATGTAATGGCATCTCTAAGGAGGCTATTTATAACTTGAATGCAGCGCAGTCAGATGTCGATGTGGCAAACGATGCCCTAAAGGTGAATGCCAAGGTGTTGCCTTTGTTGTGTGCTAAACTTCTAGGCTTCAACAGCCATGACCCTGCAAGAGACTGAAGGTAGTGTAGGGAAACAAGGCGGAGTGCCCTTTGCTGTAACAACATCCTTGTAGTGGCATCTTATATTAATAATTTTTTTTTAATTTCTATAAAAAATTTATGCCTTCCAAATTAATGCCTTCGAAGTTACTATGCCTTTCGAGATTTTATATTATCTCTTCCCCCCTTTGAGAAGTATATCATGTAGTTATAGAATAGAATGATATAGTTCTCAGAGAGAGGATGTGAGATGGGTGATGATGGGGTTATGCCTGTCTTGTTATGGCAGGCTACCTACGTACCCTGAAACAGGATCAAACCCAATTATAGTTCGATTATGGGATTTTGGTTGTTTTGTCCCTTTTTTTCCCCTACTGGTTGTCCATTAAGACTGAGATTCACTTAATTGTTGCATCACATTACCATTGCTAGTTTTCAATGTGATCAGCAAAAATTTGATCTTGCCGTGAATGGATTATTTTATTCATGGTGCCTATGCGGGTTTTCGTCACGCCCTTTCCATCACACATTGTTAAATGTGTCCCTTTTTTTCCCTTATGATCCCTTAACCTAAGACTGGGGGTGCCTAACTTTTGTATCCTATGACCATTACTGGTTTTTCATGGAATTGGCAGAGAGATTTTTTTTTGGTATGGTTGCATCTAGGGTAGGAGGGGACCTGGACTACCTACGTACCTATAAATGATAGGATCAAATTGACATAGTTCCTTGCAAGCTATTAGGATCCGGCATAGGGGTAATATTTTTTCAAGAACCTGACATTTGTGATGGGGAGGATTTGGTTACCTTCCACATCACGAAGTAGATACGCGCCATTAGGATAGGCCTTTTCAATAGCATACGGATAGTCCCATTTAGAGGCACATTTTTCTTCCTTTCTCCTTGTGGGATCGAGTGGTGACCGTGCAAGGAGGATAAGCTAGTCCTTGGTTAAAGAACGAAGCTTAACTTTCTTGTTGTAAGCACGTGCCATACGGGCTTGGTATAATTCCAAATTCTATTATGCGGTAAGGCTGGATTCATCAAGTCCTTCCAGTTCTGAAAGACGAATCTTAGTGGACTCCTCATCTGTCAAGCCATCTTGAATTGTAACCCTTAATGACAACACTTGGATTTTAACTAGCAAGACTGCCTCTGCCCCAAACACAAGGGAATACGAGATAGCTTGTGTGGGTGTGCGAAAAGTAGTACGATATGCCAAGAGTGCTTTTGGTAGCCGCTCATGCCAATCCTTTTTCTGCATAGCCACCATTTTCTTAATGATCTTATAGAGTGTTTTGTTGAATGCTTCTGCTAATCCATTGGCTTGAGGGTAGTATCGTGAGGAGTGCTCCAGGTTGATGTTGTATTTTTCCATGTGTCGATATAGAGGTGAACTCACAAATGGTTGACCGTTATCAGTGATTATACGATCTAGGACTTCGAACATATATATGAGGTGGACTTTGATAAACCATACAATATCAGAAGCCTTGATTTCTCTTAGGGAAATAGCCTTTACCCAATTGGAGAAGTAATCTGTTGCAACCAAAATGTATCGGTGTCCTTTTGAAGAGGTCGGAGTAATTAGACCCACTATATCCATTCCCCATTTTGAGAACAGCCAAGAACAAGAGGTTGTATGTAATAACGGGCACATGTCCATAATCATTATGCAGTTGGCAAACATGACATCTCTTAACATATTCAATACAATCGGTCACCATTGTTGGCCAATAGTAGCCGAGTCTTTTAAGTTGATACTAGAGCTTAAGTCCACTCTGATGCCCACCACAGACACCGGCATGCACTTCGTTCATCACAGTGCTAGCTTCCTCAATTGATAGGCAACGTTATAATATGCCGTGGGGTGCGTCATCTTAATTTAGCATGCTTAACAGGGTCAGATAGCTCTCTCCTATCCATAAGATGTTGAATTAGAGGTTCGTGCCAATCTTCCTCTTCTGAGGTTGGTTTATTGCCCATGTCTTGTAAATCATCTTCTTGTAGATCGACATTACAGACGATGGAGTTATCTTCCTCTATGACTAATAGGGAAATGACCCTTCGTTCTCCTATATGAATGATTAAATAATCGTCTTGTGGATGTGTGAGGGATGTTGCTAAATTGGCGAGTGCGTCAGCTTGCCCATTGTAGTCCTTTTTGACATGTTTTATTTGCAGTCGTCTAAACAACTTGGTCAAATCTTTAGCCCTTTGGAAGTAAGGTGTTAGGCTTAGCTTCTTGAGGTAAAGACCATTCATTTATCGAATGACAAGCTCCGAATCACCATAGACTATGAGGTCATCTATGGGAATTTCCAGGGTAATCTCCAGTCCTATGATGAGTGCTTTTTACTCCATTTCATTATTTGACTGCCCCTTTGTCAATGTTAGGGAGTGCATGATGATGCTATTGTCTGGGGTGACGAATACTATACCGACCCCTGATGATTTATCCTTGTTCTCTCTTGGGGTGACAGAAGATCCCTGGGAGGCTCCATTAAAGAACATTTCGCAGTCTTTCTTTGTTTGTATTTGCATGACGTTCTCATCGGATAGCTCCATCTAAAGGGGCGAGTTGCCAGGTATTGGGTGCGCTGCCAGGAAGTCTGCTAGCACTTGCCCTTTAATTGCACATTGTAGAACATAATGGATATCAAACTTAGAGAGGACGGTTCACTTAGCGATATGCCCTTGCACAGAAGGATGGCTCATGATGTATTTTAATGGGTTAGCCCTTAAGATAAGGTGTACCGTCATAGTGAGAAGATAGTGTCGCAGCTTTTGTAAAGCACAAACCAATGCTAAGAAATTCTTTTCAATAGGAGAGTAATTTATCTCCGCACCAACCATGGTCCTGCTAAGGTAGTATAGTGCATGTTCTTTGCCTTCCTCATTGTGTTGAGCCAGCAACGCCCTGAGGGATGAGTCCATGGCCGCCACATATAGAAGCAACGACTTACTAGGAACTGGGCTCATAGGTACTTGAGGGTTCAACAAATATTGCTTGATACTATTGAAAGCATTTTAGCATGTTTAGTCCCATACAAAAGGAACTCCCTTCTTCATTAGGCGGGAAAAAGGCTGACATCGTCCAGAAATATTTGAAATGAACCTCCAAATATATGCAAGTCTCCCCTGTAATCTCTTAAGTTCAGAGAGATTTCGGGGGGTCGGCATCTCAACTATAGCTGTGATCTTTTTGGGATCTATTTCTATTCTCCTATGTCGGACAATGAATCCAAGGAACTGCCTGGATGAAATGCCAAATACGCATTTAAGGGGGTTCATTTTCAGGTTGTAACTGCGAAGTCGCTGGAACACCTGATCTAGATCATCTATCTGTCGTTGTCTGAGCTTAGTTTTCACAACCAAATCATCAACATAACATTCGACTACATCACGTAATAGGTCTTCAAAATATTGGTCATTGGCCTCTGGTAAGTGGCGCCAGCATTCTTCAAGCCAAAAGGCATGACCTAATAACAAAATATTCCAATCGGAGTGTGGAACGTGATGCCTCCTCCTCTTCTGGAACCATTTGGATTTGGTTGTATCCTGAATAACCATCCATGAAGGAGAGAGCTCATACCCCATGGTGGCATCTACCAATAATTCTATGAGTGGTAGAGGGAAGTCATCCTTTGGGCATGCGCCATTAAGATCCCTATAGTTGATGCATACCCTGATTTGACCATTCTTTTTTTGCACTGGTACAATATTTTCCAGCCATTTTGGATATCTAACTTCGCGGATAAATCTGGCCTTAAGAAGCTTTTCCACTTCTACTTCTATTTTCTCAGCGATGTCATGCTTGGCTTTGCGAGGGTGTTGCTTAACTAGCTGTTGGATTGGATCAATAGCAAGTCGCTGGATTGCCACGTTAGGATCCAATCCAGGCAGCTCAGAATAACTCCAAGCAAATACGTCCCGATTTGCTTAAAAAACTCCAGGTATTGTGTTTACTCTTCTGGTGAGAGACGTGCACTAATGAAAGTAGGGAGAAAGTCCTCCTCTGTTCCCAAATTTATCTTGATCAGCTCATCTACCATTGCTTGGCCTCCATCGTCAAGCTCCGGAGGAGCCGACATCACTGAATCCATAACAAAATCTTCAGAAGGTAGGTGTTATGCTTTTGCAAACAATCATTCAAAGGGAGCGTCTTCACATAAGTCAATTCCGTAGGCCGTTATCGCATGTGAGGACACTTTCAACTCTGTCGGTTTTCTGCCCAACGCTCTCATGTCATCTTTGTTTTTGAATGCAGGACCAGACGCTCAAATTGTTGAGTTAGGGCCTTTTTACCTTTATAGGAGTTTTTCCATTACCCTTGTTGGTCAAAACCAGAATTTTGGAGTAATTGGGAGGCCAATTTCATATGTGGAAATAAGCAGTCAGGGTCTTTAAGCTCTCTTTCTGACATCGGACTAGGATGATTTGAAGTCTTAACAAGACTCTCAGGGAGGAAAATGGAAGATGTCCGGTAAGGATCAATCCGTGCCCCTGGCAGATGTGCTAGTGGGAGGACATTATCCTGAGTCACTGACTCTGGTAACAATGTTGATTTTCCCTTAACAGGTTTGACACCATGCTTTACTTTGAGCTTTCAGGGCTTCTGACTATTGTCATTATTCTTGCTTGATGCATTGGGCAATACATCCCCAGAGTTAGTTGTTTGGTAATATATAGCATTGGCAAAGTAAGCATCTGCCATCTAGAACGGGTTATTATCGGCTACTATCGTTCCCTATGTGTCTTGCCAAGGGTAATTAATACACTAATGGTATGTTGAAAGAACCACTTGAAATTTATGCATCCATGGCCAGCCGATGAAGGCATTGTAGGCAATGTCTACATCAATCACATATAAGGGTGTCAAATCTTCTATATGACTGAACTTTGTTCGTAACTTGACAGAGCTAAGAGGGTGCTATTCATTTTGGTTGAAACCCTGAATAACCACTGTGCTGGGCCTTATTTGAGACAAATCCACTCCCAAGTAATCAAGTGTTTTGATTGGGAGTATGTTTATTGCTGAGCCACCATCAATCATTGCCTTGGATATGGGTTGATTATCAATAGAACACGTGATGAATAATGATCGATTGTGCCTGAGATCATTAGAATACCGATTAGCATCTTCAAAGGTAACTATGAGCATACATAATCCTTCTCGTGTTGCAGTTTTCCAGGAGGCCCTAGAGATCTCATCATTTGTGGCAAATTCATCAGGATGGGTTAATGCATATATCATAGAATCCCTAAGCTCTAGTGACATGCGAAGGGCATCATAAACGATTAACAGTGATGAAATATTTTTTAAATGTGCCATTACATCATAAGGGATAGGCTTGTCAGTCTTCTTGATGGCTTTATTATGCTCATCCTCCATAGCTATTTGTTTCATTGCATCGACTTGTTGATTGGTTGTGAGACCCCATGGCAGGATCTGTTTTCTGGATTGCAACTTGACTTAATTAACATACCAGGGATAGGGCTGACATCCCTTAATTGGAGTGGTGATTTTAAATTTGGAAACGTTATAAGCACCGACCTGTGGGCTAGCAAGTGCTTTGTCTCCTAGAAGATCGTGAGACATAGTAGTAAAGCTAGATTCATCATCATCACTAGAAGCGCTGGAGTTAGTGGCCGTGGGTGGGGTGTTTCGCAAGACCAAGTCAAGACATCGCACCTGCCATAGATTAAGGGCGTTATCATCTTCATCAGCTAAGGTCGAGAAATCATTAGCATTCATGTCGACATCCCACTAATCTTATGGTAAAAAGGATACCTCACTTTGTATATACTGTCTGTCGTGTCTATATGCTCTCTGTCGACAATAGAAACAATCGATAAGCATTAGTCAGGATGAAACATAGCATGATGGTAGGGTTAAATACCAATCAAAAGCATGAGAATCCAAAGAGACTAGGAATATCCACACCAGTAAGTCATGGGCGGTAACTGGCAGACCAATTTCTTGCAAGAAGTAGTTGGTATAAAAATGGGGGTCCCCGCTACCTATGTATAGTGTAAGTGAAGGGAGCTGATAGTCCTTTGGGAACTAGGTGAGGTATACTTCTTATTTGATCGGTTGTCTTGTTTCACCAAACCGTCGAGAGTCCAGTAGTTATGTAATGAGCTGATTAGGGTGCCTTCCCATGTCTCATATGTCTACTGGTGAGGAGGTTATCTCAGGGGGTCCGTATTCCATGGATCATATGGTTCCATGCTTAATCACATGAACTCGTGGATGAACATTTCAATTATGTGGCCCCAAGAAGGTATACTTTGTTGTAGTAAATCCATGTACCAATCCAACGGAAGACCATCTAGAGAAAGAGGAAACAATTGTCCTAACAAATTATCGTTGTGCATCACTTCTCTGCATGATATCATGAGTTTGAACAGATGCCGACACGGGCATTGGTAACTTTTATTGGAGAAAATTGCAAAGAGTGGGACTTCAAAGCCAGAAGGGAATTCTTCAAAATAAACGGTGCGATGACAGAGGAAGGCTCTTCTTTTGAACTTTGTTAATACATTCTAGAAATACGTACGTTTCTAGGGTGTCATAGGCAATCGGACAATCCTTGCAGACCATAGTGGAGGGTCCTGTATAACATTTGGTAATGCGATGGAAATGCCGCCAACATTATATCTATCTGCTGTTATCAGGATAGTTATTGCCTTAGAGCCATCTTGATATATCAAGGTATTCTATAGCCAATCGATTACTATCATTGCCCCCTATGGTGTTGATGCCAGCTGTTGATCCTTATGTGGGCAAGGGCCGCCTCGTACAATTGATGTCATGTTGCAAGAGACTATCAGATACAAGTTTTCTAAAAATCCTTCCATTAGGGGTTGGGAGCCCTCAAGCTTCAATGTTTTCTTTTCTTCCTGTGATTTGGCCTAGAGCCTTCTTTTTCGTGTTGCTTTATCTTAAACTGTGACCTAATTGCCCTTGATCTTGCAGCTGTCTTCCTTTCCTTGAATGTTCATGCTATCAATCACATCTTCATTCGTGAAGATAGCGTTAGCAGTTGTAGCCCTCATGCTTGCATCTAACTCGATAGTGTTCTTGTCAATCAATTCTTGCAGCTTGTCTTTAAACACAAAGCGATCTTGTAACATATGACCTAAAATGCGATTATATTTTTAATATTTTGGGTCATTAACTTTGTTAGCTTTTGTTGGCCTTTTTGACTCGGGCAATATGATATCTTAAGATTCCACTGTTTGTTTGAAAAGACTTTCCAAGTCATTGAGATGGAATATGTAGGTCTTTTCTTACCGCTCCTTTATATTCAGCCTTCTAGGAGGGGCTTCTTATTCTGCCAGCTTAGATGTTTTTGTAGTATGCCTTACTTTCAGTTTAGTGGGTGGTCTCTTGGTACCCACCATTGTTGATTCCATCTTGTTGACCATAGCTTTTTCCCTCTTCTCGTGCTTGTGGTCTAATAGTCTTCTTTCCAACGCCGATGCTTTAGATATCAAATCATTGAACCCAAAGTATTTTTGAGTTGTGAGATGAAGAGAAAGATCGAAGGATGTATTCTATAGACACATCTCAAGGAGTGTTTTGATTAGTGGTGCGTTCTCGTAAGCATAGGACATGTTTTTCCATCTATTAATGAAATTCACTATTGATTCATTGTCCTATTGTCATTGGTCAGCTTATACAACTTCACAAGCTTATAAGTTCCATGGAATTGTTGCACGAAAGCTCGTTTAATTGAATCCCAATCCGGAATAGAGTTAGACTTCATATTCGAGTACCGTGTAAAGGAAGCCCCATCTAGGGATTGAACGAACAGTTTTAGTAACAAGTCACCTTGTTGAGCAATAGCACTGCATTGAGATTCAAAGTGAGCAATATGCTGCTTTAGACATGTTGTTCCATTGAATGTATTGAAGTAAGGCTGACCAAACTTTGGTGGGAAAGGTGTTTCATCTACATGTGTGGGGTATGGCTTCCTAGTGACATGTACTTGTGGTTTCCTGCTCTTTGTATTCATTGAGCATCTCAGTCATCATATCCCGCATATAGTTGGGATCTATCATAGGTGCAGCCTGATGCATATACGGTCCTTGTGGCATGAAGGGAGGCAGTGCATATGCATTATAACCATATGTCCAGAGAGGTGTAGGCCTATGTAGGGGCGGCTTATGTGAGTGATGGGGTACCTGGTGGGGTCCTTGTGGATACAGGCCTTGTGCAGGCATCCTTTACGGGATGGACATATTAGGAGTAACACTTATGGATGGCACGGCTCCTAACAATGTGGCAAAGGTGTATTCCGGTGTATACTGGACATATCCCCCATGCATTTGGTTAGAAATAACCGGCCTTGCTGATTCTGTTGTAGTAAGATTGTGACTTGGTGGAATTGCACTTTTCTTTTTGAGTGTGAGCTGATCAACCATAGCTTTCAATTCTGCTATGGCGGCATCCTAGGCGGCCAAGCGATGATCTCGACTCTCTACTTAGTCTTGCCATTCGGCCGTAGTAGTATGTTCCCCATCAGAATCAGAATGATAATCTCTGACATCTACATTTTTCATACTTGTCGAGGGGTCAACAGGCCGGTCTTGGCTTCCTCTTACTCTTGGTATTGTTGTTTCAAGGCCTTGTGAGGTAGAGGTAACATTAATAGTTACAGTCGCCCTATAGGGACTATCCTCATGATGGAAGATGACAGGAGAAGCTACAATGGTCCTTCCTATAATTGGCAACCGTCTTGAGGGTGTCTAGGGTGTACTAACACTTGTTGCTAACTGACTTCTAGTCATCATACCAGCAAAGTTGAAGGCTTGTGATCGAGATCTAGAGGGGCTAGGAATATCAGCTGAAACATCTGTCCTTGCCCCTACGAACATTACCATTGCTTGAGAGGCATACATAAGTTTATGTGTTTTGCCTTCTTCAATATAACGAGCACGACTCAGGAAGTCCTTTATGTAAGAAGGTAAGGATGGATTTCTTGCTTGCGGAAGTGCCCATAGTGGCGTTGCATTGATTTTCATAACTCCTATCTCTGACTGTATGTGAAAGGGCTCTTGCACCTTGGTTCTTTGTTTTAGCGCCATGCTTCCTTTTGGAATGAGTTCAGAGGATGAGGTCCTTCTCCTTTTACTTCCTTTTTTAGGGAGATCAAACTGTGTTAAGAACATTGAGTTTCTGAACTCTACTTTTTCTTCATTACGTTTCCAATTATGCACCATAGGAGGGGTGTAGGTTGTCACATGGGAATTAGAGTTCTTTGTCTTATTTTTATTTAGTAAACCTTTCTCATGTTCAAATGGTTTGGATACCCCAACTTGATTGATGACTTGCTGTTTAATTTTAACTCTGAGCATTGTGAGCACTCCCGTAAGGGTAATATGGACTGTGGTCATATTCTGGTCTTCAAGTGGCAAATGGGTATTCTGACTTAAGTCCAAAGTTATACGCAAATGAGGATTTGTTTGTTCATTCACCGAGACTATGTTGCGCGAATGTCTTTGCTTTTGGGAGCGCAAAATTGTGCGCAAATGAGAACTGATATGTTCATTTTCCACACCTATGTTGCACGAATGTGTTTGCTTCCGAGAACGCACAACTGTGGGCGAATGTGAAGTTTTATTTTCATTCGCCATAGGTGCGGGTGGAGGAGTAACCATCTGCGAATGTCTTTGCTTCTAGACATACATACTTTTCTGTGAATGTGAAGTTTCATTTTCATTCGCGGCATGTATTTGTGTTACACTGTGCTCAGTAAATGCCAAATCATTAGCTGAGACTCCTCCTGGGCAAGTGTGGTTAACTTTAGACTTTTTCCCTTAGCCCTTTCCCCTTTTCTTTTCCAAGTGTTGCATATGTTTGTCAAAATATGTTAGCGAATGAAAATTATTATGGTCATTCATGCACTTTTGTTGTGGTGAGTGAAGTTCTAGGCTTTTGCCCAAGACAATTATTATGTTTTTTTTTTCAGAGACTTCAATGCCTTTTGAGTGTTTGTTCAATTCAGGTTTAGGCATCCACTTCTTCTTCAACTTGTTTGAAATGATTTGGGGAGAATATTCCTTTGATTCACCATTAAACTTACCCTTCTTTGTTGAGATAGGTAAAGCTACCATAGCCCAGGGGAAGACCAATGCCTCAACCCCTGGTGAAGCAAGGGAGACCAAAGCCTCAATCTTGTGCTAGGAGACTGAAGCCTCAACCGTATATGGGTTTTGGGAGCGAAGCTTTTACCAAATGGATGGATGGTGGTGGGGACACTAGGGCCTCAACCCATGTTTTCCTTGTGACGCATGGTAAACCAACAGAGTTTTCCATAGCTGGAGCTTTGTTGGGGTACCTATTCGTGCATGGAACAACCATTAACATATTTGAACTTAGAGAGAGATGAGAGGAAAGTCAAGTCCCACCAGGCGTGCCAGAAATTTGTAACACCAAATTTCGAGCCTTTTTGTATGATTGTGAGGCAAAATTCATGAACAAATTACCTAGCCATTTTTAGAGGTTGGTTTATTATTTTATGTGTGGGGAACTAACACTCCAACTCTAGGGGACTTGTTAATTACAGCCGTTTAGCACAACCAACCTATGATTAACTCCAAGTTGCTCACTTTGTATTATGACATAAAGTTGCAAAAATATGGAAAAAGAGAAGAAGAGGGGAGAAGATACTGTTTATATATATAAGATTGTAGTTGCTTATACATTGACAGGTTTACCTATCCATGATCAGGATCAATGGTGGGCTTCTTATGATATCTTCTTCAAAGAGATGGCAGAGGTGTAATGGATGTGCCTTCTCTTTTTTAAAGAGAGCTAGCTTACAGATCTTCAATGGATGTATGTAATTTGCCTTTTCAACTTTCAAACTCTTTTCTTGTTCCTCCTAGGATTTCTTTATGTCTTGTGCCTATTCCTGGTCTTCTCATGCATGCTGGTCTTTATAAGCCACAGAAAACGAGCCTTGAAGAGAGTCCTTGTTTGAGGAGAACTCTATCTCTTCCATATCTCTTTTGTTAAGGTAAGATCCTTCAAATCTTATCCCAAATATTTAGGTGATTCTTCTATGTGAGAATCCACCTTTTGGGCAGTTAAGGGACTCAGAAGAGTCATAGTTATCTAAAACAACAATTTTGGGAAAAGGTAAAACCAACTTTCAGTTTATAGTTTCCGCAGTGCATGAAAGAGAACTTTTTAGTTCATTAGCGCACACTTTTTGGGCAAGAGTGAGTAACTGAAACTCTTCTTTCATGGAAAATGAGGAATATAATTTTCATTTGCTGTCATTGGTGTGGTGAGTGAGAAATCAAATCCACATTCGTGCACAAATTTTAGGTTTCAACATGAGGTGTTGCCTAAAGCAAAGGAACAACACCCTAACCGGTGCAACATTCAAGAAGAATGATGTCATAACACGTGTGGATTGCTCAAGTGAGAATCATCTCACATCCATCATCAGCCTTGTAGCACATATAGCCTACACCATCATTGGTTGGTATTCTTGCAGTCCAATCTCAAGATGATTTCATCACCCAAGTTTGAACTAAAACCCCCGTAAAACTTATCTAATGGTATCCTCTCAAGGTTGTTACCCTTATCCATCCATTATTAACATAACTAATTTTTTTTCTCTAAAATTGACTCAAACAAACTAGTTATTATGGCAGACACAAATTGTTTCTTTGATTAAAAGGAAAAACTTGGAGGGCTTCATCTATGGGAACATGCCATGACAACGAGAGCTTGACTTTAATGATGGAAAAGAGAAAATCTCAAATCCAAATTATATGTTCTGGATCAAGGTTCGTAAATATATGGCTTACTTGTAACTTATCAAAAGATGTACTTGAATGGACAGTTGGACTTACCACTTCATGCGGTAGATGGAGTGCATTGGAGAATGATTTTGAATAAAGTTCCCAAGTAAGAGAGTTTGAGTAACATCAACAACTTCAACTGATGAAGAAGGGTATGCCTTCACTCCCAGATCATGCGATGTATGAAGTGTATTGGAGAATGATTTTCATAAAGTTCCCAAACAAGAGAGTTTAAGTTACATCAACATCTTCAACTAATGAAGGGTACGTCTTCACTCACAAATTATCTTCATCATTTCAAATCTATCTGTGATGAATTGAATGCTATTGGAAAGCCTATATCTAACTAAGCTAAAGTGTTCTCCTTACTTAATTGATTGGGACCTCACTATGAATCTTTTACTACTACAATGTTCAAACCCCTGGTTTCGTCTTTCAATGAACTCATTCATTTGTTGCAAAGTCATGAACTTCATAACAAAGGACATATAGATGATTCGACAAATCAGTTCATAGCTTTCTTTGGTCAATGATCCGGGAGTGGAAAATGTTTTAAAAAGAAGACAATTGAAACAACAAACACCCAATTCTTTAGTTCGAAAGGATAAGGCTTTGCTCAAATAGGTCAACAAATCAACCAACCCACCAATGGGAAAGGACATCCATCTCAAGAAAAATGTTGCCCTACACAATTACAACTAAATCACACAACTCAATCAAAAGGTGATGTTGTAACTTGTCAGATTTGTGGAACACGAGGGCATGATTCCCTCCATCGTTGGAACAACTTTAACTACTCCTTTAAGCATGAGGACATTCCAAAAGCATTAACTACCATGAAAATTGCAGACACACAAGATAATGAGTGGTTTCTTAACACTGGTGTTCCAACACACATAACTCGAG
>JAOXJP010096556.1:0-14519 GCA_025762735.1 Platanus orientalis | reverse complement strand
TTCCTTGTTTGGAGAGAAGTGCGATTTATGGAATTATTTGTATTCCATGAGTGGCATAACCTTCCTTTTTTACTCAAAAGAATCTAGACTTGATTTTATTCAAATCTCTCTCATGTGGGTCCCATACTAGCTAGGTTTTTGGGTCAGCTAATGGGCTAAGACATGTGTGGGCTTGGTGGTCTTATGGGTTATTGTTTGAAAACCCGGACCAGGCCCAATGGATTTGTTCCCTCAATTGGGCTTAATTTGTAAATTTGAAGCCCATGTCTGACTTTTGAGTTTTTGGTGTGTATTTGTGAGGGTGTAGACACTTATTTACAATTTATGTAAATTTTATGTGTCTACGGATTTGCAAATAGTCTTGTAGCCATACAAAAGCCAGTTTTTAATGAAGATAAAACCATTCAAACCTCCCAATGTCTTAGCAAACGTATGATGTCTCTATTATAACGATTCACTCACAAACTCATTTTCTAACATAGGTAATACTACATTGCACTCTTTTTATGAAAAAATTAGATCTTAATGATGTGCTAGTTGTGCCTAAGATTAGAAGAATTTACTATAATTTAGTCAATTAACAAAGGACCACTCATATACCTTTGAATTTTATTCTTTTGATATTAAAATAAAGGAAAAAATAGTGGGACAAATATTGGCAGAGGGGCATAGACAAAGAGCTCTATATGCATTAAATAAAGGGGGAGTAGTTGCAATGTCAATAGTAATAAAATTTGGCAAGGCACTAGTGAATCTTTAGTATCAAAGGCTTAGACATCCCAATTCCAATTTTCTTAATGGCTTAAACTCTAAGAAAAGTATTGATGTTTCTAGTTAGTTGAAAACTAAGCCAGTTTGTAGTAGCTTTCAAAGGGGGAAGAGTTGTTGTCTTCCTTTTTCATTAAATAATAAAATTCCAACTATTCCATTGGCTAAGATTCATTGTGATCTATAAGGGCTAGTCCTAGTTCCATCAGTACAAAATTTTAAATATTATCATTTTTTTTTACTATACACAATTTAAATGGCTATATCCCTTGAAAAATAAATTTGATACTTCAATATTTTTATCAAATTTTAAAAGATGGTGGAAAATCAACTTGGACATAAAAATAATATTTCAATGTGATGGAGGGAGAGAATTTGAATTGAAGATCTTTTTTAATCATAAAGATCAATGTGGTATTATGAGAAATAATTCTTACCCATGAACACTAGAAGAAAATGGGATGATAGGAAAAAAAAAAAAGCATAGGCATACTATTAAAATAGGACATACTATGCTCAGTTGCCTAAGAATTTATGGATTAAAGTTTTTTTTTTACTAGCAATGTATCTCATAAATCGCTTCCTCTGTTTTCGAGATAGAGACTCCATGTTTTAAGTTGTATGGTGTTACGCAAGATTACTCCTCATTGAAAGTTTTTAGGTGCAAATGTTTCCCTTACCTGAGGAATTATTCTATGACTAAGTTTGGGCCAAAATCTTATCCATGCACTTTTATTGGATATAGTCCAACTCACAAGATTATCGTTGCTTGCATCCTCCCACTAGGAGTTTTTCTCTCAAAGCATTTTGTTTTTTATAAAACGAAAATTTTCTTATATTGATCCAAAATTATTTTTTATCTTATCTCAGGATACTAGAAATATTTTGACATAATCAGACTTTGCAAATCTTTTTCTTCAACCTAAAAGACTATCTTCACAGTTATTTTAGCAAATATTCTAATAATACTAGCTCAATCGACATCTATTATTATTTAGGATGTTGTAAATCAAGTTCCCTCCATAATTCTACAAGTTTTGATACCATTTGAAAATGATACTCTTGTTGTAAACATTGAAGATGAGAACACTATTGATATTCATTTTCCTGATGATTATTTGCCTGTATTGGGTGATGGAGCTTTAGCTATCACTAGTGGTTCAACTATCGCTAGTTCCATCATATCCTCTTGTGTGCCCTCCTTACTAGTCACTCACTACATTGATTCACAGCAAGGTTAGTTTCCAAATGTTATGACTAACTGGTTGATATTGATTTTGATGAGACTTTTTGTCCTATGAAAAAAGGTCTACCACCATTCATTTAATCCTCTAAGTTTCTATTATCCATGGATAGTCTATTAGACACCTTGATGTAAAAAGTGTGTTTTTACATGGTCATCTCAAGGACGTTGCATATATGGAACAACCACCTAATTTTTTTTATTCTACTTTTTTTAATCATGTTTATGATTTCTATAAAACAATATATAGTCTCAAACAAGCTCCGTAAACTTGGTTTGATCATTTTAGATTATTTTTTATTCATATTACTTTCTTTTATAGTAAAATTGACTCTTCTTTGTTTATCTTTCATTGAAATGAAGATATTATTTTATTACTAGTTTATGTTGATGATATTATTGTTATCAGTAATACATCTTCTCTTTCATCCCATCTAATCTCACGTCTTAACTCTAAGTTTTTCATAAATGAGCTTGGTCTTCTCACCTATTTTTTAGGTATTGAAGTTCTTCCATTTTTTGTGGTCTTTTTCTGTCCTAACAAAAATATGCTGGTGAAATTCTTTCCAAGGCCTCTATGCTTGGTTATAAACTTATTAGGACTCCCCTTACTTAAAAGCATAATCTTCATGTTGTTGTAAAATCAATGGTTGACAACACTAACTGTTAGAACATTGTGGGTTTTCTTTAATACCATATTATTACCTAGTCAGATCTATCCCATGCAGTTAATTTGGTATTCCAGTTTATGCATCAACCTGAAGTGACTCATTTTCAGGTTGCCAAATGCATCTTGCACTATTTATAGGGTACTTTGGATTATGGCATCCTTCTAATTTCTCATTCATATTTAAGTCATTGTAGTTTTGATGATGATTGGGCCGATTGTCCTGATACTCAATGTTCTACCATAGGCTATTGTATTTATTTGGAAGAAAATTCTATTGCTTATGCTTCAAAAAAGAAAGCAACTATTTTTCTTTCTAGTTCAGAAACGGAATATCATTCGATGGCTTCCACTATTGCTAAGCTTACATGGATTACTTATCTCCTTTATGATATTGGTGTTCTCTTACATAGTCCTCTACTTTTATTTTGTGACAGCACTAGTGCTCTTCATATATATAACTATAAATCTAGTGCTTTATTCATGCATAAAACACATTGAACTAGATTTTCATTTTATTTAGAATTTAGATAATTGGTTCTCTTGTTACTCGTTATGTTTCGTCTACTTCTCATATTGCAGATATTTTCACGAAGGCCTTTCCTAAGAACTCTTTTCATGCTTTTGTTGGTCAATCTTGGAGTACAATCTCCTCCACCATCTTGCTTGAGGTGGAATAATAAGGAAAGAATTTCAGTACCTCACCATGGTCACACCACCTTTCACATGTCTTGCACTTCTTGCACGTCTTGCATATCTCCTCCAACATTACTTGGGCCCCACATATCTTGAGAGCTTGAAGAATAAGCTTAGTGAAGAAATAAGAAGTTTGTATTTTTGGGAAACTCTTTTGTGAGAAAGTTTCTCTTTGTTTTTGGATTCTAACTATACACAATTAATGAGATAAAGTCTAATACATTTTGATATTAATAAAATCCCTCTTCGTCAAGGGCTTCTCACATTTTTTAGAAAGATCTTACATTTTCCTCTTCACTACGACTAAAAAATTCTTCAAAACCTTCCACTAATTTAGATAATGTATGGGCCTAAAGTTGAATACGCAATGAAATATATCCTTAACTATGTATAAACTAAGAGGATTTTTTTTTTTTTTTTTTTTTTAAAAATAGAATGCATATGCTTTAGCGGCCATTACTGCAAGGGAAAATTGAATAAGCTATCAAATGCTTTGTTTACATAAATGCACGGACCCAAGTCTACTATGTAACTTTCTTGATCTATGCCTTTATGTAACCAAATGATGACAAAGTCATTGTTGTAGGGTTCCTTTCACATTAGCTACTAGCCCCACTAAGAAATAAAGTTTGCTTTTACTTGAAAAATAATGAATGCAATACACAATCTTCTATGCAATCAAAATCCATATCCATACCGCCTCCCTTAAAGGCTATCATTGGTATCGATTCAGGTGCGACAAAAGAATTCTAAAGTCAATATATTTGTTTAGTAATTCGATTTCTTTGTATGTAAATGTGATCAAATGATAAATTCCCTCTAAATTAAAACGGTAATCATATCACAAATAGTTCAGTGTTCCTAATACCTTCTCTGACTATAATCAAACCTTCGAACCCAATTTGATCTCTTAGTTGAGATTAAACCTTGAAATCACTAAAAATATAATAAAAATAAATTAAAAATTCCAATTAAATTTCATGAAGTGTAGTCACATCATAACAATTGTTGTGTGAATCTAAAACATGTTAGTTCACTTATGAATGTCTTCCATTCTTTTCATACCATTATGTGCATTTTTTGATCTCCTCTGTTGAGTTTTCACGTACGAGGTTCATATGGGACAGGAAATGCCATCAACTACCAATCAACCCAACAAAGAAAATATGCAAAAAGTAATAAAAGAGAGTTTACCCATTTACCCATTACTCTGTCTCTAGCTGCTACCCTGTTTGACCCACTTATAGTTGATCATCTTCCTTCACTCGGGTCTATCTATTGGCTCATAATTATTGTTCTTGTGAAGTGTGCCAATCTCTTCCATCATAGTTGCCATCCATTTATTATTACTACTTGAATTGGTAGCAATGTTGAAATTGGATCATTGATCACTATCGATATCCAAAGCAATGGAAATCATGTCTTCAATGCCACATTTAATTGACTCTGTGAATTCTTTTCCCTGCCTTTAATTAGTAAGATTATTATTATGTTTTCCACTATAATTAAGGCTAGAACTATCAAGTTCTTAGTAAGATGATTATAAAATATGTTGCTCACCTTTATGTTATCTCATTTGCTTCATCTAGACTAATTATTTCCCTTCATTGGTTTGTGCACGAAGCTCATTTTCTTGATTTTCATCATCTTTGTTTGTCTTAACCATCTATCCCTCGTCAAATACTATATCCTAGTTGATGGTGGCCATGTGTGTAGTTGGATCCAAAATTTTGTATCCTTTGATTCATTTCTTATGCATGAGAAAAAATGTGTTTGTTATACTTGGAGTCTAATTTTGAATATTGCTCATTTTATACATGTATCTATGTTAAAAAACCTGAAAACCTGCAGTACAAAATAGTATACCATATTCCTTTTTCAAACTTCCTTGGAAATCTTGAAATCAATTGTAGTATATGGTGACCTGTCGAAAATGAAACATGTTTTATTTACATTCTCAATCTAGGAACCTTTATGAAAACCTACCTATGATCTTGAGCAATTCAAATTTCTAAGAACATCTTATTCATGTGTTCTACTACGCCATGTTGCTATGGCCCACTTGATGTAGTATAATGTCTACTAATACCTTCCTCCTTGCATAATTTTATGAAATACCAAATATTATATACTTTTTTATTGGTTGTCCTCAAGTACTTCACTTGTTTCCTAGCCAATATTTTAACTTCTTCTTTCCACCACTTAAAAATTTTCAAAAGCCTATATATACTTTTACTTTATAAAAAAAAATCAATTCTTTTTAGAGTAAGAATTTATAGAATAACAAAGTAAATTACTCCATTTTTTAATAGAACCTCTCAGCACCCAAATTTTGACTTGGGTCACCTAATGGAATGAAAAGCAGCAAAGTAGCATTTAGGCATCAAGACTTTAAGCACACTGGTTTAGGGATAGCAAATTGAACCTTAGGAGGTTAGGCATTTTTTGTGAAGTCTTCCCTAAATATTTCGGTCGCACGAAGCATCATCTATATCATACCATGTGTAGTGAATCAGCCCAAGTACACCATTCTTATTTAACCCTGATTCCCAAGAAGCATCAGTAGGACTATGAGCCTTCCGGCAGCAAAGGATCATAGGTGAAAAAATTACCATTTTGCCCTTTGGCCTTCAAAAGCCAAAATTTGATATCTTCACACATTATCTATAAATTCTTTAGCTTCCATAAGTCTTCCCATGACAAAGAGTTGTCATTCTTATCCATTTTAGTAGCATAAATAGAAAATTTACCATTTTACCCTTTTACCTTGAGGATTTACTCTTGGGCCCTTAAATGACCCCTAAAGCTTCTCTCATCACCTGATTTGTGTAATGTTGGGTCTTGCAAACTCTAAGCTCCACCACCTTTGAGGAACTTCCCTCAAGGAAAAACTTTTTAGAAACTGGTAACAACCAATTTTTCAACCCTTGAAAACCTCTGGTAAAAAAAAGACGCTAAAAAAGCTCTCAAAGATTCCTCTGGTGATATAATTTGGAAAGGTCAATGTTCATCTTTTAGTCTCGGACTTGTCTTTAATCAATCATTCCACCAAACAGAAGCAACTGAGGTCTTGAACCTTTGTGAAATCTCAAATCTTCCCCAAGGGATGAGAAGTCAAGTTTTGTTCCATTTCACCCGTATGGTTCCAAAATGTTCTCTGGACCTCCAAATCTTGATAAGTCAATGCCTGCCTCTCTAGATTCACGAGGCCTTTGCAAAATTCCTTAATAAAAAAGAGCATCCGAAGAGTCAACTCACTTAATTTCCCTCAATTACTTCAAAATGAGCTATACATTAAGACAAAAATGTTGTGTACTCAACTGAACCCCAGGAATGCATCAGAACTCTGAAATTTAGTCTGTTAGTGGCCACCACTCGATAATTCTGAGACCTTTGAAAGCCTACCTCCCTCAACAGCCTCGAAAAATTCTGTAAGCCTACTTACTTCATTTTTTCTAGGCCGGATGACACTCAGTATGTTTGCATTTGGCTCGAAAAACCCCCAAAAATTCTCCCAAACTCAGAATTCAACTAGGTTAAGCCCATTTTCTCAATTTTTTCCTTACCCTCAAAAGACTATTTCATGAGTCAGAACAACAAAAGGTCCCTGCTAGCCCAATACTACCATTCTCCAATGAGTTATAAGAACAGTTTGTCATCAAGTGACCTTGCTTCGAAAGATCCTCGGTAACTGTCTAGGAATCCGTTGGATGAGCTATCAACTCCTATAGTCTCCAAAATCTTTAAGCTTTGATAAACCCTGAACCACACTTGTCGTAGAAAATTAAGTCCCCCACACTAAACTTTTTAGTAAGGGTTCTCCAGTTGACCAAAAAGGGGTTTTTAGCCTAATTTTCTACCCAGATATCAGAATTCAGAGTAGTCAGAGCCTATGGTTCACAAAAACTAAAGGCCAGCTTTTGTCTGAAGATTATAGAAATCAATTTGACCATTTTCCCCTCTAATATTTACCAAAGAGCATTTGAGACTAGTAAACCCCTAATTTCACCCTCTACCCTTATTGTAATTTGGTTTTGACTGATCCACTATGGTCGAAACATCCAAGACTTAAAAAATGGACACTGAGTTTATAGGTTTTCAAGTACGGGAGCTCAAAAAGCAAGAAGGCCAGTAAGGGATTCGATTTTTTTATAAATTAATGCATTAAGGCATTAATGAGCTCATTATCATGATTTTAGCTCATTAATGCCCATTAATGCATTCACACTTAAATGTTTTAAGTCCCTCGCCCTTAGATTAGGATTTTCATATGCACCCCATGCAGTCCCCCCTTGGATCAATCACATGGATTTCAAATATCCATGGGGATCTTGATCTGCCCCACTATTTAGCATATCTAGCCCCCTCCCTTGATTCCCCTTAACCAATCAAGAGCCTTTGGATTGCCAACATGGCCCTAAGATTCTCTACCATTAGTCCATGTCACCTATCCATGTGAACTAAACCAAATCAATCTTACCTATTTGCTAAACAAAACCAAACCAATCACATCCTTTGATTTCCCTTAACCAATCAAATCCCTTTGGGTTGCCAACATGACCCTAAGCTTGTTCCCCATTGGTCCATGTCACCTATCCATGTGAACTAAACCAAATCAATCTCCCCCTCTTTGCTGAACAAACCAAATAATCCCCTCCCTTGATTTTCCTTAGCCAATCAAAACCCATTGGATTGCCAACATGGCCCAAAGCTTATTTCCTATTGGTCCATGGCACCAATCCTTGTGAACTAAACCAAATCAATCCTTACCCTTGTTGAAATAAAGCACAAATCAATCACTCTCCGTAGTTTCATCCAACCAATCAGATTAAATCAAATTACCAATATGGCCCTAAACTTGCTCCCTATTAGTCCATGTCACCCATCCTTGTGAAAATAATCCTAACCCTTGATCCCTTAACTCTCATGGACCAATCCCAACCATTGGCCCAGCCAATTTGGGGCTATAAATAGCCCTAAATTCGTGCACACTAGGGCTGGATTTTCTAAGAAAAAAAAAGAGAGAAAAGAGAGAATAAAAAGAAAAAGAAAGAGGCTCAAGCTTAACCCTAACCCTACGTTAGTTTGATTTCTAAGTTCATTTAAGCTCCCTCACATGCTGTTATGTTCGCCAAATTTATGTCATATGATTGTTTCAATTCAGGTTACACAACGGAGACAAAACTGTCTCTATTGGCCTTTATTTCTAACCTTTGTCAAGTCTTTATGTTTTTGTAATACTGAGCCAATAGGGCTCAAATTTTAATGGTAGGTTCCCAATAGGGAGACCAACCTCTGGTAAAAATTTTGGAAATTTTCAAGTTTTCTTTAGCCCCAAGATGTTCTCCCAAACAGACCTAAAAAATCTCATCTTTTGTGCCCTAGTTTGATGATTATATTGTGCATTTTCTATAGAATTTTATAGATATGATCATGAGACCTGGGACGCACCCCAATGAACCCTGATTCTTCTTGAACCTGTACACAAGCCAAAATGATTGTCTGGAGTTCTCCCCTATGCTCATGCACCTCTATGGGCCCTAATTTCCCTTTCCCAATGCTTGAATTTATTTCAGGCATTAGGAGGAAATTCAGATGTTAGGAGGAATTTCAGGCGTTAGGCCTGTGAATAAAAACCACTTTTTGAAAGATGTGAAGACCATATGGCAACACTAGGGCTTAGGCCATGGACCATAGGAGGGGTCCACCCCTGTCTAGGAATATTTCTCACCTTTGGGACCCACAAAAAAAGACCCAAAACCTGAGGCAAGTTGCTGTCACACAACAACTAACACCTAGATTTCAAAAATTCAAGCGTTGAACATAAATTTCAGGTGTTAGGCCTATGCAGAATAACCAATCTGCCCTTCTTTTTAGGGCAGATCTATGTGTGTATAGAAATTGTAACTTCTAGAAACAAAGACCCTTGTCCCAGGGACAACCCTCTACCTCTTTGGAAAGGTCCCATAGGATTGGGACCCATAGAAACACCAAAAAATTAAGTGTTAGCTATTGGCCTATATAACAACTAACGCTTGAATTTTCTCTGAATAAAATCCAGGTGTTAGAAATTCAGGCATCAAAAGTAAAAATAACGTTAGGCCTGAAACCCAAAAAGTGATATATTCACTTTTTATTCCATATGTTGTACCAGGGTTTGCCTAACCCTAACACACAACTATTCGAAGATTTAAAAAGGGTCTTCCCTCCTTTACAAAAGGTCATAAAGTTGTAGATGTCAAATTAAAATAAAATGCAGGTTTCTGGATTTTCCAGAAACCAACACCTGAATTTCCCCTAAATTAAATTTAAGCGTTGAAAATTTAGGCATTAGGAGTAAATTCAGGCATTAAACCTAAGAAAATTACAAAAATCAACATCTCCTTTGTCTACAAGCAAGGACTTCAACTTAACTTAGAACATGTATGAATGAGAAAAGCCACTCTAAAAAGGTGGGTATTTAGGATGCCTTATACTTTCCCCAAAAGCAACTAAACAACTTATCCTTTATCTTAGGAACTCAGACCAGTTTTAGGAGTTAAACTCCATTGGTTAATCTCAAGTTGGTGGTGACTCCTAGAAAATCCTAACCCCCCCAAGGTTAGCAACCCTGCATCACGCACACTGACGATCACGCTAAAATGTGGCTTGGAACCACGGGCGGGCGGGGGAATCTAAACCCCCCAACACCCTGATGTCCACAAAACCTATATAAGCTCTTATCCTACATGTTAAAGCAAATATACTTCAATACGTCCTTACTTGTATGATGCACCTTGAACCTAGCATTGCACTATTTTTCAACGAAAAGAAAATATATAAAGATTCAGCTTCCTTTCACATCTTTTGGTTTTGTGAAGTTATTACAAAACTTTCTCTCATATGGCTTAGACGCATCTACTATAGAGTGGTATAATCTATAGTTAAATGAACATGAATAGTTAAAATTGCTCCACTTGTAGTTGTACTCCCTAATAGTTTATACAAATTCCCTTTTTTCTAACCTTTATGACAATCATATCTCCTTTTTAACCTTTAAAGCCCCAGTTGATGTTGTAAATTTGAATATATTCAATTCTAAAGCATCCAAGGAACTAAAATTTCATATAACTCTAAAACATGCTTGACACCTTGTGCAGTTCTTACCTTTACATCAAACATTTTGTTCTAAGTTGTCCCTATTTGTAAAGTTTTACATGCTGCATCAGTTTCTATAAGAATAGTTATGCCATTATAGGGTTGGTAGGTTTCAATCAATCCATGTTTCTTTCACATATGATATGAACATTCATCCATGTTCCAACAAGATATTTCATCTATGTGGAGAATGAGAGGGGTATCCCTGTTAGAATCTAAACTTGTTGTTACAATGCTAACTTAGTCCATAACATTTTCATTCTTGTTTTTATCTTCTAGATTCTTGTTTCTTTGTTCGTAGTTTTATTTCATGTATTATTCCTTCTTGTAATGGAAGCACTCAAACTTGCAACTATCCTCTGTTGATTTTGAGCAAGAATTCAATATTGTTCATTCATTCTACCTAAATATTAGAGTACTTATCAAATTATAGTTGGATGGGGAGGGAAACAAGTACTTCTTTAATTCATAGTCAATCTCACCTTTTGTACTTAACAACTGTTTAAATAGTCTATTAAATGTGTTTAGATGATTTATGATGTTAGACCCTTCTTCCATCCGTAGTCCTATAAATTTCAAAAATAATATTCATTAAGTATTTTACTATGTACAACCTTTCTCTTTTATTCCATAAATTTGTTACTCAATTAATACCAAAGACATTGTTCATTACCTTATCTACAAGATGAAAATAAAATTGTAATTACAACTTTCATCCAATTTCCTTTCATTATGATTACTCCATAGATGATGGTTTCTTTCAATCCTATATAATGCTTTGATAAATCCTTATTGTGCCAAGATCTTTTACTCTTTATTGCAATATACTAAAGTTATTTCTACCATTATATATTTCCAATTTGTTTTTCACATTGAGTACTTTACTGCCATCATGTATAACTCATTAATTTCAATGAAATACCCTAGTAATTTTAGAATAATTATAACATGTTCTAGCTTTTATTTTTGCACTTAGACATAATTAAACTTATTTTCTAATAAGTCTTTTACTTCTTACTCCTTATCAAATTCCATTTATGATTTGTTACTTACAACAACCACAAATAACTCCAACTACAAAGAGTATTTTTTATTTATTTTTTGCAATTGAGTCCTTCTTGTAAATCCTAATCACCAAATAAGATCTTTGATACTTGTTGAAGCAAACAGTCCCTAAGCATACACAATTCATATTTCATGGTAAAACAATCGAAAAATTAACAACAAAAAAATATATAGCAAACACATAGATTTACTTGGTTCACATAACCTATAACACTTTCTTTCCTTTACTCTCTCAAACCTTGCGGAATAAACCTTATTTTCTCTCTATAAGGCACTATTATGTCATTCTGGTTCATTCAATGAGAAAACCCTCTTTTTTCTCTCTATTTTCATGTAGGAGACAAAATAAGCCCAAAATTAGAAGTCCCTTTTATGGAAGTTTTCTTTGTAATCTATTCCTATGCTAAGAGAGTGTTTGGTTCAGATTCTAGAATATGATTCTGACACAATCAATTTTGCCTTTTTTAAAGTGTTTGGTTTGGATTTTAGAATCTGATTATCTATAATTGGAAGACAAAATCAGAAACGGCCTTGACACTGATTCTCAAGATTATGTGTTTTTGCACGTGTTGATGAAACGAACAAATTTCATTAAAGAGGTTTGATTCATCACCTTATTCCATCATGCCCCAAATTTTCCCCTATGAGCAAACCCAAATTGCAATGGCCATGATCCAAAACCAATAACTAAAGATAGCCTTGAATTGAATTTTCACTCATACTTTTCCACGAATTTTATGGAATTAATATTTTTTTATTGTTCTTCTACACTCTTTCATCAATTTTGGCCGATACACAGCAAAAATTTCTACTTAAACATTCCATTTGCAATGGAAAGAAAATCTCACTAAAATCTCCATACCACATGGAAATAATAATAATTTCACAATGTTAAAGAAAAGCATAAGCTAAATCCAAATCTAAGGCTAAACATGATAGAATATTAACTTTTCTTCTGAAACATTTATCTGAAAATCTAATCTTTGACTTTTCTTTCTTTTCCAAAACACTTAATATATATACATACATTTAAAGTTTCACTTAAAACTTACACATATATGTTCCCAAGTGCAAAATGGTTGAGCTCGCTTATCACTATCACATGTTTGCTCCTATGTGTGGATACCATCATATGGTCCCTAATGGTGGAACGAACTTATCATTGTCACATGTACCATCCCATGTGTGGATTCACTTTTCACTTATCACTGTCACTCATATGAACCTAAGTGCGGATATCACTATCTAACACCTAGTGAAGAGTAGGGTTATCAATCGGTCTAAGCTAAGCCAGGCCGAGGTTTGCCCAAACTCAGCCTACAATGTTTTACCAAAGCACGAACTTGACCTAAATAAAACTTCGGGCCTAAAAGTTGGGCCTAAACGGATTGGTCTAATCATAGTCGAATCAGTCCAAGGGTTTTTGTCAATTTGTTTGTGGTTTCCCAAAACCACTCGGATCAGTTAGGGGTCTACCTCGGATTGGTCTGAGTGTTTATTTTCTTTAATCTTTGGGTTCTAGAGACTACTCAAATCGGTTTGGATGAGTTTAGATCAGTCCAAATTTTCCATACTTGGAATTTTTGGATCATTTCATCTTAATTTCTCAAGTTCAATTTCACATGCATGTATGGGGTCTTATAGATATATGTGGGGTGTTAAACATTCTCCCTCATCCCCTTTTTTTGTCTCTTTTCTCCATCGTCTACTCTCCCAATTGTAACATGAAGTAGCTTCTCGTCTTCTTTCTTTTCAATCACACACATACACAAGCACACTACAAAACCCCATATGTAAGGTTTCAGATACTACACTCTTCTTTGTCTCTAGAATCAAAAGAGCAAAAGATGATAAACTAAAACCCTAGTTCATTACCTTGTTCTAACCTCCACAGAAACCCTACCTTTAGTCAATTCAATTTAATCTCCACATCTTCATTTTGTTTCTACTTCAATATTATCTCTCATTATCAACTAAAAGCCCTAATATCAAAGCTTTAATCCATGGAGGAATCACTCATTAGCTTTGGGTATCATCATCACTTCCTTAGTAGTTCAAACAATAGTAAGGAAGGGTAAAGTGGTTCACTCTTATTTTGTTGTGTTTTCCTTTCTTCCTTTTTTGATGTTTTGTGGTCTAATTTGGTGTTGTTTGAAGTAGACTAAAGGACTAAATAGTGATCCTTTTCTATCAACAAACTTTTTTTTTTTCGCTTTGGTTAGGGTTTTGATTTTAATGGAGAAGTTTGTCTTTGTTGAGAATCTTTGAGGTATATGTTTTACTATCTCTCTATGGTGTGAGTTGAAAAGGGAGAAAGAACCATGGAAGGAGACAAGCATCAGATTTTGGTGGCATGTCTTATTTCTAGGACGCTTTTCTCTATTTTGAGTTCTCTATCTTTTTGCATCCTTTGGGCTATAGGTTGGTGGCCATGTTGAATTTACAGGTATGTTTTCTTTCTTTTTTTTTTTTTTTTTTGTGAGTTTAACTTTAGTTCAATCGAAGTGGTTGAATATATTATGATGTGATTTTTCATGCCATATCATCATGGAATTCTCTTTGCCATCAACTGAGATCGGAAAAGTCCTTTCTAGTTAACAATTATTTCCACAAAGACAAATAAATCAATAGCCAAGCTCTTTGATTCAGGAAATCTAATTCTATGGTAAAGCCTAAATGGGATTCAAACTCACATTGAAGATTCATGAGAAATGGTTGGGTTAAAAGGTGAACATTACAAAATCAACCATGTTTTTTAGCAGAAATGTTAGTGAAGAGACAAAGACTGAGCTTCTCCATTTCTTTGGGGTCCAATTGATGAGAAAAGATGATAATTAAATATCTTGAAAATTTTCTTCTGTAGAAGGATACCCAAAGGGATACATATGATTTTCTGCTTGAAAAATACCAAAAAAAACTGAAAGGTTATAAATACAAATTATT
>JAOXJP010096545.1:0-14519 GCA_025762735.1 Platanus orientalis | reverse complement strand
ATGATTGTCCGTTTTAACACAGAACTCTAAAGGTGTGACATTAATTGACACGTGATGTATTTTTGAATTTAATGTGTTCACCTACTTTTTCAACTGAACACTTTTCTGGACACTTTTACCCCCCAAAAACAACACCTATTAGTTAATAATTCACCATATACACTACAGAGGCATTTTCATCACAGAACATTTTCTTCCTTTGTTATATTACATATAAACCTTTTATAATAAAGAGATAAATGACATAACTTCTCATAGTTTGAACTTTTTTTATCTCCTAAGTAATATGTCTTTTCCTATTTATCTTCTATATAGTTCTTTGAAGTCTTTTATAATTATCACCGTGTATATAATTTATATTTAGTAATAAAAAAGAGTAAGGTACATTTTTATAGTTCACTGGATTTCTAGGCACCTAAATAGATTATTTGAGATTATGTATTATTAATTTTCCAATATGGCATCGAGTTAATTCCTTCTATTTCCTATAGGCAATTAGAGTTAACTAAGAAATAAAATATAAATTAGATAACCAAATATATTGTTTATTGTGCTTAGTGGAATACATATAGTTATGTTGTTGGGTTCCCCCGGATTGCATGAGCACAAAAGATGTGTGCACGCACCAGGGACGGACACATCAGCGCTGAAAAGTGATTAGCGTGCCCCCAAAAAATGTAAATCACTTTTCGGCGCTGATGTGTCCACACCCTAGTCCATGCGTATGGTGTGTACACATCTTGTATGCACACAAAATCTGGGCTCTGTTGGGCTTGGTTTAAATGAGGAAAATTAGTGTAACGCTGATTGATGTAAGAATGAGATGATCTGAAAGAACAGAAAAAAAAACTTTGGATTGGAAATAGACATAAAATAAAAAGTATAGTAATAACTAAAATATTTAGTTTGAAAACCCCAAGATTTTCATATTTTAAACCTTATAGACCAGACCATTTATTCATTTTATCAATCCCTGGGCAGAAATATCAACCAAATGGTTTTTGCACGAGTATTCAACCCAGAAAAGAGGGGGCTAATTTAATGTCAACCAAATAACAGGGCTCGTGAAACTTAATTTGGGAAATTTCTGTAATTAAAAATACTCACTCATCCCTAGGTTTGGGTTAATTATTGCAACTATGTCTGTACTTGGACCAGTTTTTAGTGGGCATTTATTAAAACAAAATGCTAGTGAACGGGAAGCATGGATCCTCACTAACAAGAACGAAAGTGTAATAGGCTAACAGCTGCAAAAATAATGCAGGTAGGTGGAGGTGCGGGGAATCGAACCCCGTGCCTCTCGCATGCGAAGCGAGCGCTCTACCATATGAGCTACACCCCCATGTTGAGATTAATTTACAAATCAAAAATGAAGTAGTAATTTAATTTATCATTTATTGGTGTTAATAGAATATTGATATCCTACCTGAGTCAATCAAGAATTAACCAATGAAAGGGTTATTATCTAGCCACGTGTGAAAATAAGCTGTTCTCCCATTTTCGTTGTGTAAGATCGTTGTCAACCCAGTATCAGAGTCTGAATATGTAGTCGAACCAATTCGTCCAGCTTAGCTAGAACAAACACTCTTTTAACAACACATGATTTTGGACACAATCTAGGTGTAATTGCGAATCATTCTTCATGTTACATTGATGTTATAATTTCTTATAAGGCTATCTCATGTTGTTAATACAAAAAAATTGGTGTGTGAGCGTGCTAGTGTCACTTAGGCATAAATTTCTTTCTCACCTTTGACCCTAGGCGCCGAATAAACAGTGAGACCAATTGTTGTTTTTGGCCATCTGATCAACCACCAAATTTCTTCCCTCTATGAATTATTTTGCCTCTAAATCGAAGACTTTCTTAAAGCAAATGTCATGACAATGTTATAAAAATAAAATTTACTGAAATAATATTTTATTTATGAAATAAAATACTTACAACATGTTTAAGACAACAACATATAAAAAAATTATGATAATAATGTCATAATTCAGCATAACAAAGATCCGAGACAATAATAGTGTTGCTATAAAAACCGGGTTATAATGTTGTTGTTGTAACCACAATATGGTGATATTCTACTACAACTTGTATAAAATGGTGGTGGAAGATGGTGATGTTGTAACCTGTAAAGGAATTAAATCAACTCCAAATGGTGAAAGTGTGATGCAATCCATAAAGGAATTAAGTCAGACTTTGGGGGAAAGAAGGATGGTGGAGACATTTCTGCAGCCTATAAAATGGTGGTGGAATAGCTATGTTATGCTATATTTATAGACAAAATGGGCAATTATACTTAGTTATTATTTGTTGCCACATGTTCTATGATTAGCAACATCAAAAACGGTAGAAACCATCTTTTGAATGCTCCTTTCTCTATTTGTCTAGATAACTATTGTTCAAAATTCCTCAAATGTAATATTGTCACATGTTTGAATAACTACTCATTTCAAATTTTCAATGAAATTCAATCATCTATAACTGATGACATAATTTAATTTGATGTCAGAATTCGTCAAATGTAATTCCATCATCTGTAATTGATGTTAGAATCCTTACAATGAAATTCCGCCAAGTGTCAGACTCTTCTAGAATTCTTCCAATAATCTTTCACCAGGTGGCAGACTTCCTCCAACAATATACTGTCATGTGTCAGAATTCTTCCAATAATCTTCCGTCAGGTGTAAGACTTCCTCCAATAATATCCTGTTAGGTGTCAGAGTTATTAATGCTAGGTGTCAGAGTTATTTTAATAATTTTCTATCATCTTTCCTAATAACTGATTTCATGGATAATGGCTTGACAACTCATCTAATAACCGATTATTCTGAAATTTTCCAATGGAAACAAGTCATTTTTTCCTAATACTTAGTTTCATGGATAATGGCTTTACAACTCATCTAGTAACCGATTCTTCTGAAATCTTCCAAAGGAAACAAGTCATTTGTCCCGATAACTAATTTCATAGATAATGGCTTGACAATTCATCTAGTAACCGATTATTTCGAAATATTTCAATGAAAACAACTAATCTGTCTTGTAACCATTTCCATAGATAATGGCCTGACAACTCATCTAATAACCAATTCTTCCAAAATCTTCCAATGAAAACAAGCCATCTGTCTTGATAATTGATTTCAAGATAATAGCTTGATAGTTCATCTAGTAATTAATTCTTCTGAAATCTTTCAATGGAAACAAGTCATCTATCTTGTAACTGTTTTCATAGATAATGGCTTGACAACTCAACAAGTAACCGATTCTTTCAAAGTCTTCAAATGGAACCAAACCATACGTCTTGTAATTGTTTTCATAGATAATGGCTTAGTCATTTTCCTTCACCAGTAGAATTAGTTATCTTTTAAACTTTAAATTTTAAATTCTTTCAATCATAGGTATTTATTATTCCATTTATTATATCGCCACATGGCTCAATCTTAAACATTCATCTCGGTGATAACTTTATGGTGTAAACACATATACTCTACCTCAAGAAAACCAATCGTGCTAAAGGCCATGATGTGTAAAACACGAGCCCCATTCTTATAACAACCCAATATCCCAATATAGATATTAGTTATTTGAATGAACTTACAAAGAATGCCCTAGTTTATAATTGTTTTCAGTTGAAAACCAAGTCCCATGGTGCTTCCATTTAGTATTAAAGAAACCCTAGGAGAGCCCTAGGATGTAGTTAGGGTTCTTCCTTTTATTTTGTGTTTTTGATGGATAGTGTTTAGGGTTCTCCCAACACAAAATGCAGACACTAATGCGTGTTTTTTACGTGTAGGGGACAGCTTACATAGCTTTATTCATACTAACAGACACACAGATTCTTTTAAAATATTACAGCTTAATTTGAATGTTATAGTATAAGTGGTAAATAGCGTAACAGTATAATGGTATTGTAGAAAAACAGAAGAAGAAAAAATAGAAACTAAAAAGGTGATTTTAATTAAAATTCTCATAATTGCATTTCTAATGATATATATATATATATATATATATATTTGCAAAGAACGTTAGCTCAATTCATTCAACAAAAAACTCAAGATGCAAGATCCATTGCCAAGAAGGAAGCTCCTCATAATATATTAATTGTAGATCATCCGCCATGCTTGTTTGATTTGGTTTATTTATTGGATGAGGGCATTAGACACATTCCAGAAAACCATATAAGTTTATTGGCTGGAATTTGGGTACACGGGATTGCCAATGCCACGTGGCATACCTTTTTGGTCAAATTCTGTTTCAACAGAGACAAATATATAACAACCAAAATATCTTAATCATTTGATATAGAGATAGAATTTTAGTGTGGTAAAGAAATGTAGATGAACAGGTAACCCATCAGTGGCCTAGTTATTGGGTCAGCTAGTCCAGTACTAGTTTTAGGACATGGGATGTACCTTAGATTATTGAGCTTGGCCCATCAGTTATGTATTGGGCCTGACCCATCGGTTGTGTATTGGGCCTTAAGAACCGGCCTGTTCTTACTCATAAGCCGGTTCGGTTCCAAACAGATCAGATGGTCAGTATGCATTTAGTATAATTTTAGTGGTTGCATCCAAAAGAAGTCCAAGTGGAATCAAAAGAAATCTCAACACATGCATAATAAAAGATAAACGACCATGTGTTGAATCACTAGATGTAAGTATTTTGGCTTCAGATAATGTTTTGATTCTTTGTATTGTGATCTTAATTCATGCTTAACTCTTGGATGATGGATCTATGGTTTCTTATTATTATTTATTTGCCTTCATATGTTGTCAAAGACTTCTTACAAGTAGTTAGTTTCCATTGGAACCACTAGGTGGAAGGGTTGAGTTGTAACTCTTTAGCTATTATAACAAAATATTGCATTTATAGCAAACAAACCAAAGAGAACTTATATAGTTAAATGGAATAGAAGTTAGAGAAGTCTGAAACTACCACAACTATTGATGAGAACTATAGTACGAACTCTACATTCAAACCCAGTCAGAATAATAGGGAAAAAAGAAATTCAACCTTATCAAATATCAATAATATTTCTTCCCATGCACCATCCTGTTTAATGAGAAACACAGATGCTCTTAGTCTAATGAACGGCTTTAATCATTGTAGCTTCTACAAATCTCACAAAACTCACAAGCTCTTGATCATAGAAAAGTAAAACTAAAGAAATAAAAAAAAATACATTCAAATGATTTGATTTTAAAAAACTAAAGGAAAAATTAAAGTCACCCTACCAATTTATATGTGGGGAGATACTAGATATGCAACCTAAGAAATTCGAAGCAATAATAAATTTTAAACAATATTGTAAGGATTTCGGTCAATTTGTGCTTTGGGTGGCCTTGCTTATACTGATTATATTGTTTCCTATAAAAAAAAATTTGTAGATCTATTATGTGGTTATGCTGCATTTTTTTTTTTTTAATATTGAACATCGTTCTTCTTACACACAATTTCTTAAACCCCTATCTTGATTTTTTATAAATATGTTTAATAAATTAATGAAAACTCTTTACATCCCTTTTTGATATCCCTAAAATATCTCCCTTATTTATTTTCTATCCTTAAATTGTTTCTTAATTAAGTTTTTTATTGAAACCAATAGCTCAAGAAAAAGAAAAAAAACGTCTCTCTCCAATCCACTTCATTCTCTTTTCTCTTCCCTACTCCTAAATCTTATCTATCTTCCTATTATAATAACCTCCCATTTTCTTTCTCCATTATTTTTCTTTCTTTATTTATTTTTTAAAATTAGAAAAACTCTTCAAATCCGCCTCTCTCTATCCATAAAACTCTCATTCTATCTATTTTTTATCCCTGAATTCTCTCTTCAGTAATTTTCTTAAGGGGGTTTTAAAAATTATATTGAACAATAATGAAAAACTTTAATAAAAATCATGAGATAATATAATAATCACTACCCTATTGACATGAGTACAATAAATAAATAATGCAATTGATACTTTTATTAGGTGAGAATACATGTCAATAATTAGTGAATTAGGAAATGACGATGGGTTTGCCAAGAGGATTTAAGTCTTTGATGAGCTGCTAACTTACCTGCCTTTAGGATTTTAATTTTGGTAAGCTTTTCTTAGGTAAGGTATTGCACAACACTTACGATCATGGAATGTGTAGCAACCAAAATAACATATGACTATCTAGGTTTAAATTATATTTAGGATAAAATAATTTATTTTGTACTTTATTATTGTTTTTATTATAAAATTCAAAGTATTATCTTTTATTTTATTTTATTTTAGATGGTCAAGTAGGAGAAATATTTTTGTAAACAAATATAATCCAAACTCATTGCCCGTGCAAACTTGCACAAGTTCATTGCTAGTTTTATATAATTTTAGTGGTTGTGTCCAAAAGAAGTCCAAGTGGAATCAAATGAAATCCCAACACATGCATAATAAAAGATAAATGACCATGTGTGGACACGTTTTCTGTTTGCTAATTCCCTCAAGTGGATAAAAAATATCAAGGTTCAAATGAGACTCGTTGAATATTCAATTACTTCTCACCAACAAAAAACAAACAAAAAAAAAAAAATTGCCCGTAGGATTTGGTGCCCCTAACCTGACCCTTGCATTCAAGGGCACATATCACATCAAGAAGTGATTTACACCTTTTCCCAAAAAGTGTAAATCACTTTTCGAAGTGATGTGTTCCCCTTTACATGCAGGGGGCAGGTTAGAGGCAGTTTAGGAGGGGGCACTAAATCCCAGCCAAACCAATCCATTATCTACAAATAGTCTAATTACAAATTCACAATTCACAACATACCCTTACGAAAAGGATGATAGACTGCCATCATTTTGTGTTCGGTTCTTTATTAACTAATCCTTTTAAATTTTCTTTTGATGGCATCAACTAATCAGATTTGAATAGTTAAATATGCATTATTCCCTTTATAGATTTGTTATTGTTGGGTTTCCATCTTCCACTGGGTTGTGAGTTTGTAGTCCTTTTTCTTTTTGAATGAACCATGAGGGTTTACAGTCAATAACACAAATTTTGAGTCTTAAGACTCAATTTGCCACTTGCCTATTGTTCCCACTTAGAAATATTTCACACCTCAAATGAGATAAGCACAATTGAGTAGGTTTGGTTCTGCCTCAATCAAGAGGATTTTAGCAGACTTGACAATCACAAACAAATAGCACACAAAGAACAATGAAGAAAATAAATGCAAACAAGTAACTGAAAAAATCAAGAATTCACTCGCAATAATTGATGAAATTGTTATACTAGATCACAAACAACAAACACTTGATCGAGATGCAATGTTGAATGCAGGAACCAAGATTACAACACAGCTACTCCTGATACTATGTTACGCCTACTCCTAAGATAAACTAAAATTAACAGATGTTTGGATTTCAGGGGGATCTTATGTAACGCCTTCTAAAGCACTATTTATATTGCATTAGATCAGTTTCCACTTGTCGGATCTTTGGGAACAATCTCAACTTGTAGAAGTCATGGTTCAATAATTCTCCACACTAAGTGGTGAATCAATTAATTTGTTCCATGGCCATCTTGCCATCTTCACTAAAAAAATGTGGCGAAATCAGGGATTTTGTACCTCCTAGGGAACTCATATTCCCTGTCGATTCTTTCTAGGTTGGTCTTTCTATAATCTTCCTAAAACCAAGATCATACAGCTATTTGAGCACATCAATAAGATGGTCTCGAGGTGGTAGATTATGGGCATGGATAGTATAACCGTGTTGTTGGCATGGGCCTTGATAAGGCTAATAATAAGGGTTTTTGATTTGGTGGTGTGCTGTGAGGACTATAGCCATTAGCATCCCCATTTGGCCTAAACTAACCATATAGGTAATTTGGGTGTTCGGACATTCGGTATCCTTGTCCTTGATATGAATTATCATAAGAATCATTGTTGCCCACTCGAGGGTCCACATGAGGCTCTCCTGCAAATGGTGGTCCTTCTAACCTCGTTAGAATATGTCAATTCCCAGTTTACCCATATTGATTATAGTTTTGAGGACCAAGTGTAATGCCCCCAAATCCGGACTCGGATATGAATTTGTATCTCCCCGGATTCAGATTGGTTACTGTTTCAAAAATCTGATAATCCACATAAGATTAACCCAAAACATGGGTCCACAAGTAAGATCCAATATAGTTGACCTGTTTTTATTTAAATTTTTTCTTAAGTCCACTTAATCCCATAATCACATTTCAATAGTTTGTAGAAGCGCATTCAATAATTACTAATCACATCTATTCAGACCAAAATGCAGAAGTGTAATCTAAAATCCACAAAGATCATAGTAATCCATTAGTATCAGATCAAAAGAGAGATATCACTAGGGTGCCTTCTCACCCAAATATATAAAGGGAAACATCTATTAGTCTGAAAATATGATCTCAATACAAAGGTGGGATCCCAAAATCTGTCCAAAATAAATATAAGAAAGACAAAAGGAAAGCTGTAGATGTTATAGCAAGTCCCTCGAATGGAGGACCTGCAACAATAATCAGTCTAAAAAATAAACAATTAGGTTAGTTACAACCTGTAAGAAATCTAGCAGACTATAAATAATCTGACACAAAGAACGCATCTGAATACTAGCATGTCCAAAGGTTACAAAGCTAAATAGATATCGAAATAGTAATTACAATCATGCTAGTACAAAAATATCAATAGTAACATGTCAAATAGAGGTCAATGGCTCAATACAAAGATTTAAGTTCTAATAATATTTCAATGCAGATGTCAAAACTTACAAACTCGATGACATATGTTAGTCCTAAGAGAATCAATGTTTTATGATTTCGAAGAGTTCAGGGTTCGATGTTCAAAGTGTTCGGAATCCACATGGTTTATAATATTCTAATATTCAATATTCAGAATTCAAAGATTCAAAGTGTTCAGAGTTCACAAGGTTTAATAATCGAAAGAGTCCAAAGTTCAATGTTAAAAAATGTCCAGTATTCAATGTCTAAAGGTTCGATGTAAAATATTTGTATGCTTTGACCAACCTATGGGTCGGTTCGATGTCCTTACTATAACCCCAAGGAGGAGGGTCAATGTCCTTGTTATAACCCCAAGGAGGAGAGCCGATATCAGTGAGCCAAAGAGCATGTCCAAAGTACTTTTTCGATATTCACAGTGTTCACAATTCATTAGGTCCAATATTCAAAGGAGTCCAAAGTTCAATGTTCAAAAAGGGTCAATATTCGATGTCCAAATGTTTAATGTAAAGTATTCGTATGCTATGACCAACCCCATGGGTAAGGTCCTAATCTCATGCCAAACTCCACGAGTAGAGTCAATGTCCTTGTTTAACCCCAAAGAGAAGAGCCAATGACCTTGTTATAACCCCAATGAGAAGGGTCAATATCCGTGAGCTAAAGAACATGTCCGAAGTACTTTCTCACACTTAGCCTTGTGAGTAGGCCAAAATAGTCAAAGGTTCAAAGTTCAAAAAGAGGTTCACATCAATAAGTCCAAAGGTCTGCATGGTTTCAATAATTGGAATGTTTCTGTAATGTGTAAAGCAATCGTAAGCATCGCATTTTTATTAATCAATCATTTCAAATGCACATGGTTCACTTAGATTCAATGTTGGTGTATAATTTGATATTCATAAGTCCGGAATCATAATGATTCGCTAAGATTTCACATAGAGTTAATGATTCAAACATATAATATGATTTAAAGGTTCACTTAGTCACATAGGAGGCATAGAGTTCAATATAATCAATGAGTTCAATATATTTCCACAAAAATTCAGATGTGTTCTAATGAATCAAATCACATAGGTTAGCCAATATCACTTATATTGTTCTAAATGAAAGATAATGTATGATTGTCTTTCAAATTGATTACAAATATAATAGATCTTAAAGGATTCACAACTTCACATAGGTTTTCAAAGATTCACATGAAGATAATTCATGTTTTACATGTTCTAAAGGGTTCCTTGAAAGAGATTAGTCCACACAATGTCTAGGATCAATAATCTTTCACAAAATATATGTAGATCTAAAGAACAAACCAGATCCAATGGTCTTAAGCATTGATCTACAGAATTTTCAAAGATTCCAATAAACTAAGATTCATCCCAAGCATAGGGAACATGAAGATTTTCTAAACAAACTAAAAAAATCAAAGATCTAATATGTTTTAAAAGATTGAATTTAAATAATTCCAATAATCTCAGGAAATTCCATGTATAGCACCACAAAATCTGAAATCATAAGAGGCATTCACCTCAAATCACTACAGTAGACAAGATTCACTTAGTAGAAAACTTAGATTCTAGTAGTCACAGTGTTCAATGGCTTAGAGCATGGGTTTTCATATACATTCAAAGATTCCAAAGAGATTCACATATAAACTCCAAAGATTTAAGAGAGATTTACATCACAAAATCCATAGTATACAAGATATTCTTACTAAATAGCTTAATCAAATGAATAAACCATATATAAATATTCAACCAATGATTTTTCAGGGATTCCAAAGGGTTTTGAATACAAACTCCAAAGATCAAAGATGGATTTACATCATATCATTCATAATAAGCTTGATGTTCTTACCAAAGCTCAAATCAAGGTTTTTAAGCAATAAAACTTCACTTTAACCTCTATCCACGCCTTGCTCTGTAAAATAGACATACTTTTTAACGTTAAAATAAATAAACTATGGAGTTTTAGTAGAGAAACAAGTCAATCTAGAAGAATTTCTATTGTTGGAAGTAGAACTTACCAAATTTGGGGAAGAACTCGTTCTTCCTCTTTTAAAACTCCTAAAGTCTCTCTAACTCTTTCTATTTTGATGCAAAATAGGTTATTATGGTTTCTCTAACTTATATTTAGGGCTTTGGGTTGAGTTGGGAGGGTCCTACGCTTCCTAAAATGAAGAAAATTCGAATAGGCTTTGAAAAAATACAATCTGGGTCGATTCAAACCGATTTGGATGGTGTTAAATTGATCCAAATAGGTATCAGATTGATCCACGTGGATACCGGATTGATCCGGCACTGTTATGTAGAGATTTTTGTAAGTCATTGAGATTCTAGATCGATCCAGATACTGGTCGGATTGATCCGTTAAGTGCGGATTCATCCGGCATTGGTTGGATCCATCCGGATGTCATTTTCCATGTTTAACCCATTTGCACTAAAATGGTCATAACTTTATCTAGAAAACTCCTTTTTACAAAATGTTTGTTGGGTTGGAAACTAGAATTCAATACATTTACAACAAAGTATATAAAACTCTTTGATTTTCTTAGTATTTGTATCAATGGTCCTAGGAAGTGACCCTAAATTTGTAGTCCTGTCAACACTGACTCCTTATGGGAGAATTGTCATAACTTTTTTTAGGAGACTCGTAATCACACAAAGTTTGATGGATTAGAAAGTAGAATCATATATATTTTTATGAATGTATGTTTTGTATTTTATTTCACTTGGTATTGGTGTTGGTGGGCCCGCAAAGTTACCCCAAATGCGAATTCAGGATAACTTTTGAACTTGATAGGTTTAAGGCCCAACTTAAGTTTTACACTTCTAACTTTATCCAATGGGTTCCTAAACCACTCTATAGTATGTTTAAACATGTGAAAGGAAAATTTTACCCTTATGGGGGTAAAATTATAATTTTTCCATTTTTATACAAAATGGGTCATTACACTAAGTGGGTACCCAGTTTGGCCATGCGGGATTTCCATAAATGGTTGTTCTAGAAGAGTTCTAACACTCGAACCTTCAGGATATCCTTTAGATCTCTCCTCCCCCCCCGAGCCATGTTAAGGCATTAGGCATTGGGCTAAAGGGACCTATACCATTCATCGTGGCATAAGTTCGAAGCTTATAGCCTCATTGCTCCCACTATTGATTGAAGGGTTCAAATTATAACATTTGCCAGTTTGTCTGGTAAGGTTTGGAATCCCCTATCATTTTTTTATGACAAAACATCAATACTATAATTAATTTCTCAAGATACGTCATTGGGTATCTCTTTATTAATAGGAGCTTCATTACTTTCAGGATTATCCATACTTCTCATTCTATTAGTCATCTCCCATTATGGTTGTCATTCTTTGTTCCCACTTTGATTTTTTAACACCTTGAGTGAGATAAATATAGTTGAGTGGGTTCAATTCTGCCTCAATCAATAGGATGTTGGTAGACTCGACAATCACATACAAATAGTACACAAATAATAGAGAAGACGATGAATGAAAACAAGAAATTGAAAAATCTATAATTCACTTGCATTAATTGATGAAATTGTTACACTGGATCTCGAACAAAGAACAAATGATCAAGATGTAATGTTGAATATAAGAACCAAGATTACAACACAATTACTCCTAATACTATGTTATGCCTACTCCTAAGATAAATTAAAACTGATAAATGTTTGGATTCAGAGGGATCTTTAATGACGCCTTCTGAAGTGATATTTATATCACATTAGATCAATTTCCACTTGCCAACTCTTTGTGAGCAGTTACCTTGGAAGCAAGAGCGGTTACCATTTGGATCTACTAGTTCGTGGCCTACATCTCAAGCACCTCAAGTTAGTTAACCCATTTGCAACTGTTGTTGGTGATGTGTAAATATTTATAGTCTTGTTGGACCAGTTACTATACACTACAGATACCATGACTCACTTCTAGCTCTTGGAATAACTGAAAATCAACAACAAGCACCCATGCATGTTCTCACATTCAATATATTGGGACACACATCAGTGTTCCAACGTAACTCTCTCTCTCTCTTGGTTTCCTGTTTGTGACACCCTATGTGTTGCTTACGTAGTGATAGAATTCAAAAACATGGGAGGCTACGTGTCATTTTTGCAATAGTTAATTTTCAAAAGAAAGGTAAACACCTATATCAATTGTCAATAAACTAAACCTAGTACAATATTCTCATTTGACTCTTTAGGGTGCAATGCGTTTGAATCTCAATGGGCTGCCTCAATAGCATGTGATAGAGAGGTTTATTATTGAGTAAACACCACTTAAAGTGTGATTACGGGGGTGGAGAAATTTAATATTTGCTCATTGTACAAGTTATTATTATTATTCGGAAAGTTGCAGCACTACAAAGTTTTCCAAGTTTATCCTTAGCTTCACAAAAATAGTAATAGAAGAAGAAGAAAAAAAAAGAAGAAAAAGAATAAGAAGAAGAGTTGTATTTTCTATAGGTTATGTTTGTTTGTCTAATTTTTTGAGAGTTTTTGACTAGGTTACATTGTTTCTCTCATTTGTTTTCTATGATTTTTCAACTGAATTGGTTTGAAAATTATATTTCCTCTTGGATTCTAGAGCTTTCTTTTCTAGCACATTATAGCCAAAGAAACGTAGATAGTTGGCTTATTCAAACTTTCCTTTTTCCTTTTTTTTTTTCTTTTTTCTTTTATAATAAACAAACATATCTATTAATAAAACAAAGGTTGCTCAAGAGCAGATACATCAAAAAATAGTTCAAGTTCTAACCATGAGGGAGGAGTTGACGACCAACCCATACAAGAGTTATAACTCAAACCACTCTTAGCTAATTGGTCAGCAACTGAATTAGCACGCCTCTTGACATGGGTACAAGAGAACATATACAAGAGTTTCCTTAAAATAAGACAATCATGGATTGGGCCGTAGATGGCCCAAGGGATTGTCCTTGAATGATCTAAAAGAAGATAAATAACATCAAGTGAATCTCCCTTCAAAATCAAACACCTTAGACCCAACTTGTGGACTATAGAAAGAGCTAAACAAGTAGTAAAGCATTCCGCGACAAGAGTCGAATCAGCATAGCAACCCTCTTATGAAGCATGGATAAAAGTTCCCCTCTAGTCATGGATAACCACCCCCGCACCATATGAATGAAAAGACTCACAAAAATCTCCATCAAAATTGTCTTTAATAAAATCCTCCATTAACAGTTTCCAGCCAAGGTTCAAAATCTCATTATCGCGACTTGTATCCCGATTCCAAGAGATGGGGATGTTTCACGTCTCGTAGTTTATCGCGGGGAGACCGCGTCCAAAATCGAAAGACGGTGAGAAACGGGTCAAATGAAGGAATTTTGATTTGAAACTTTAGGATTTGATAGAATAGTCATTAGTTGACATTTATGAATTATTAGATATAAGAAACAACCATCTATGATGATTGAGAGAACCATTACCCTTATAACATACATTGTCACCTATGGAATCTATTGAAACACTATGTAAGCATTCTAATTTTTGTTTAATGTAATTTTAGGAAATGCTATAATAAATGTTATTAAACAAATATAAACCATTATATTTCGTTATACACTTGGATATCAATAGTTGGGAATTGGTACCCTCGTGACACTCGTTACCGCGCATCTGCAGAATTTTAAGTGTTAGAGGCGAAGGATGATTACCGTTATTGAATATTAAAATTAGTATAGTTTATTGATCAATCACATATCTAAATATGTTTTTCCCATGATCACCATATGAATCTCTGAGATCTAATCTTAAAGGAAGT
>JAOXJP010096534.1:0-14519 GCA_025762735.1 Platanus orientalis | reverse complement strand
CCCCTCCACTCCTCTCACTCAATCTACTCAACAACCCCTTTGAGGGTCTCTGACCTATGTGCTTCTTCCTGTAGTTTGATCCCAAACTTCGCTCCCCCTAGATACAACCACCCTTTCCCTCTTGTCTAGGGGAGATACTATCTCTACCATAGGCAAGCCTCCACTCTAATCTAGAGTAGATGCGGTCTCTATCAACACCAAGGTAGATGCATCATACCTAGTCTCTGGCTCTATAGCAACAGGGGCATCCCTAGCAACCTCCTCCGAGTCAATAGTCTCAGTCGTGGCTGGTACACTCTTAGTCTCCTCCAAGCTCGCTCCTGGGGCTGCTCCAGAACTAGAAGGCCATTGGCTTGTTGTCTTCTTCCTCCTTTGGGTTTGCTCCCTAACTGAAATTAACAATCATCAAACAAGTTAGAAACCAAATAAAATCAAGATCAAAATCAAAATAATAAAAAAATAATAATAACAAAAAAATACAAAGATAAAATAAACCCCAAACCTCAGTAATGCGAGCTCGGTATTTCCTCTTTTGAGATTGAATCTCCTCCCCCATATCGTGGCACACCTGCCTTACCAAGGCATGGGACCGGGCCAGCATCTCAAGAGCTTCCATAAAACCTCTTGACGCACCTAAAAAAAGAAGAAATGATTAAAACAAACAAAATAAAAAGATAAGACAAATAAAACAATAAAGTAAATTGAAATACCTTATTCACTAAGGGGGAGGGATCCATGCCTCTGGTATCGTGTTGTCTGGGAGAGATAGCTCATGTGCCCCACCTATCACATCGGTCATAGAAACTGACACAGGAAGCACTCCCAACAAACTCTCAGTCGAGGCCCCCTCACTAGGGGCCTTCCTCTTCCTCCTCTCCGGGGCAGGCACTTCCTCCCCTTGAGGCATAGCCTTTGGTTGCCCAGTCGGGCTAGCACCAGCCTGTCAAACAAAACAAAACAAACACTTAAAATCAAACACAACTCAAGCTAAAATAAACAATAAATCAAAATCAAGCAAATAAACTTACCTCTTCACCAACCGGACCTCCCAAAGGTTTGCAAGTCTGAGTGGCCCACCACTCAAAGTAATCTAAGTCAAGAAACAAGAATGGATCTATGGGATCACCTACCTTCCCCATACCCAAGCCCCCCTTAGACTTGATCACACTGAGACGAGGGCCCGATACCACAAACCTGTCAGGGGATGTCAACTGCCTATAGCACTTCTCCCCTAGGTACCACTCCACCTCCCCCGGGGCCAACAAAATAGCCATGGATATCAACCAATCCAAGGCAACCCAGAACTCTCTCTCGAGAACCCCACTCAACTCCTAAGCTACCCAAGGATTCTAATTAGCGTACAAAATAAGTAAACATTAATAACAAAATAAACACTAAAACAAACTAAAATGCTTAAAAATTTTCTTTACCTGGGCAACTGCAATCGGGTCTAAGTCCTGTCTAAACACAAAAATGGACTTCCATGCCTTTGAGTAAGTGTGAGAGGTTTTCCACCTCTCAACACAAGGCACAGGGAATAAAGTCCGCCCCTTCCTATGAGGTGCTACGGGAGTCAACCTCTCATAGCACCAAACCTGCAAGAAAACAAAATTTTTAATTTAAAACATAGTAAAAATAAACAAGAAAGCAAGCAACTTAAAAATGTACAAACACCTTACCTCCCATAGGAAATGAAAGCCCAAAAACACTACCTTCTCCCCATTAGCCACCTCACTCATGTTGGAATACATCCACACAAGGGTGGATCTACCCCAACCAAATGTCCTAACCCTAGACAATTCATCTAGAGCAAGGAAAAAGTTATAAGGATCCGGTCACTCTTCCCATTGAAGAAGGATCTCATAAACATGTACAAAAGAAAAGCCCAGACTGAGTAGTCAATCTCCACATCTGAACTCTACTCCGTGGCCCAAATGTACTCCTTTTTGAACCAAGAAGGTAAAATCCCCCTGAATCCTCTATCAAAGTGAAGAGGCTACGGCTCCAAGCACCTCCTAATCATGTCATTAGAAGGCATCATCTCATAAGGAGGGCGATCACCCCCATAGGCAGCCTGGTCATCATGTAAAAATCTATAGGCGTCAACCCAATCTCCCATGGGTAGGTAGAAAGTGCGGGTGATCGAAGACCATCTATTCGCCAATGCCATCAATAGGGCCTTGTCTGCCTTCAGTAGCAGAATGTCTAATAATGGCCTGAATCCCATATTAAGAACCTTTGTCTGCACCTTCTTGCAAAGGTTCTTCAACAAATCAAGGACCCCGAACCAAGATCCATGGGTCTCCGCTTTACCCCTACACTGTAGAAGCAATAAACAAATATAAATATAACAAACAATCACATAAAACAGATCATCAAAATTGTAAAAATCATAAATTAAAAACTATAAATTTATTGGGGTATGCCTGAATTCAACATACGCCTGAATTCAGGGTACACCTTAAATCCATGGTACGCCTTAAATTTATATACACCTAAACTAGAACTGTATGTGGAATTCAGGCATACTGAACATTCTTAAGCAAAAAATCAGTTTTAGGTGTACTTCCCCAAAACTAGTAATCAAAACAATAAAAATTACTAAAAAACTCTAAAATATTCTACTAATTAACAATTAAAAAAAGCATAAAACAAAACAAAACTAAAAAGAAAAAATTAGGGTTACCTAGTCTGTGGGTAGGTTCTTCTAAAGGGCTTTCTCATGAGATGGAAGAAGGGGGTAAACCCTTGTTGATCCTCCTTCCCTCATTGTACAAAGAAAAATCAAGAAAAAGCAAGTAGATAAATGTCCTCTACGAACAAATTTCTCCCACACTTAAAACAAATTTGATATAATAAAACAAATTCTTAACTTGTGTACGCCTGAAAAAGTTATATGCATGAACTCTAACTAAGTTAGAGATTAGGTGTATGGCATAAATCAGGCATACCCACCCAATTAAGCAAAAAGACAAAAAACAACAAAGCAAAAAAAAAAAAAAAATAGAAACAACAAAAGAAATAACAAATAGCAAATACAGGAAGGAATTTACAAAAATAAAACAATCAAAATAAAAAAAATAAAACACAAAATACAAACAAACACAACATAAACAAAACAATAATAACAACACCAAAATATAAATAAACAAAAAAAAAACATAGCAAAAAAGATTACTAATTTCCAACATTTATTTTGCAGAAATGGATTCCAAATCCGTTTGTTGGGAGCCATTCTCTACCACCACTATCAAGTTCACATATGCACTAGTCTTTCTCCCACCAAAAGAGCAAGCCATCTGGGCTGACAAGAGCAAGCTTGGAACTACTTTATCACTATCCCAAGATCGTCTTGATTGACCTCTCTTAGAGGCGGCCATATCTCTCTGGGATCTAGTAGCTATGGTTTTTCGTTTTAAGAAACATGAGTTGACTCCCACCATCAAAGAATTGGAGTCTTTTCTGAATCTGAAACACTGTCATCACATTGACGCAATCTTTCTTGTGTATAAGAACAACTACTTCAAAGGCTTTCAGTCTACTCTGAATGTGTCAAAGAATTTTCTACCCAGAGAAAATTCAAGTGAGTATCTCCACTGCCCTTTTAACCTTTTATTAGATAGAAGTTGGAAAAAGTGGGAGATTTCTCAGATCTGCCCAAGTATAGAGCCTTTACATTGACAGTCTTGGGCCAACTTCTTTTGTCTCGCAGCCAACACCAGATCAATGGAGTTCTATGTAGCATCCTAGGGCAATTGTCCAAAGGAAAGACACTAGCCCCAATGATCATTGTAGAAACCACATCCAGTCTATCTCATTGCGCTTGGCACTGCAAAGGTTGACTATACGGCTGCCCAGATTTTCTACAAGCATGGCTTCGAGGACATATCTCCTCATTGCCTTAGTCAACTCCTTGTCAAAATCCATCAGTTTTGACCCCTTCAGGGAAGAAAGCAGAGGTAGATTATCAAGAACTGCTAACCAACTTGGATACCAAACACATCACCTGGAAAGCTAAGTGGCACAAGGCACACTATCCACATTTGTTCTTAGAGAACCACATTTGTTCAAAGTATACTTTATGTGCCAATCTGGGTGCTTCGCCAGTTCACTCTCTGTTAAGACTTGTTCAACTTTACCACCACTTATGCAGATGTCTACAAGCTCAATTATAAAACACCTCATTCAGTCTGGTCTCAACCAATTGTCTTTTGGGATAATTCACATACTTAAGCACTAAGGCACATGTCCTTGGTATCTACCAAGACACATGAGACATCGCCTCCTTTTGATTTGTGGATCCTCAACCTCATGTCTACACAATCATCAAGTTCAACTACTAATCATCCAAGCAAGAGAGTCTATTCTGATGAACCTTCCACTTCATAAGGTGGGCCCTCTCACTTGGAAGCAAAGTTAAAACAAGCTCTTCGAGATCTAGCAAATGAACAAACCCTGCATTGTCAGACATCTGCTATCCTCGAGATTACCCGACCTACCCTCAAGGAAATTTGGGCATCTCTCAAAGCAGAGTTTAACCTTTGAGATGAAGCTGAGATCTCTAGAGACACCCATCAGGAAGTAAAAAACACTTTAACTGAGTTTGTCAACACATTAAGAGAACTCAATGATGTGAGGATATCCCACACTAATCTAGATGCTAAGCTACGACGCAGCAACACCACTGCCTTCCTATAAACATATTGGTGATTAGAATGAGTTCAGAAGCTGAGAAAGCAGATTTTCTCCTTAGGCCATGAACTAGTCGAAGCTCCCCCACCACCTCCTAGAGTCCCAAGCTTCTAGATTAAGTATTTGCTTTCTTAAAGTTTTATGTAAAAGGTTTGTGTACCTTACTTTTGTAACCATTAATGTACTTTGTTTACAACTGTTTTAACATATATAAGTTATATTTTTCTAAAACTTGAGTTCAACATTTGGACATGAATGCATTTGTGTGATATATCATTTATCTAAATATTTCTGGCTCAAAACATATATAAAATCAAAAGTCACTATTCTAAACAACAATAATATATTGCCAGCAAAATAGCAACACCTGAGATAAGACTACAAAAGAAGAAGAGGAAGGCACAGTCTTGCAGCACCATGGTAGGAGAACTTCCAAAGACAACTGGTATTCCATCTTCTATAATTCCTGAGGTTTCCACTATAAATCCTCCCCATTCTTAGGTTGATTCTAGTGATCAACTGACACCATGGCAAAAGGCTGAACTGGAAAGGATGTTGAAAAACTTCATAACCAAACGTGGAGATTCTTCTTCATCCTTTTCCTCAATTTCCTCACTAACACAAGTACATACATCTGTCCCTCTTCAAAGTTAGGGGCAAACCTCCATAGAATTCAAGAAGGTACTCTATGGGTACTTGAACACCATAGGAGGTCCCCTAAACCCTCCCCAGTATTCATCCCTTGAGGATTTACTAATAAAATCTCAAAACTTAAACTTTTTGGAAAATCAAGAAAAGCCTCTTATCTTCACCACTACCCCCAACCTTATCTCTACCGAGCCTCAAAATATGGAGGAATGGTACAAAATTGAAAAAGGGAAAGGAGTTTCAGTATCTTCACACTCAGATCAGACAGAGGCCAGAATAGCCAAGATGGCTAGTGAGATTGAACTCTTGAAAGGGGGCAATTCCCATTAAATATGGATTTTGAAGATCTATGTTTGTACCTAGGGACTAATTTTCCAAGTAATTTCCAAATGCCTGACATGAAAAAATACGATGGCATAGGGTGCCCCAAAATGCACTTGAGGATGTACTGTAATGTCATGTTCTAGTGGGGACAATATGACAGAGTCTTGGTACAAATGTTTCCAAGAAGTTTAGAGAAGAACACAGCTAAGTGGTTTGCGGGTTAAGACAAAAGAGATGTAGGTACCTAGAGAACTTTGACTAGGGCCTTCCTTGAACATTTCTAATTCAATCTAGAAATGCTACCCACCCGAGAAGAAATTGAGCGAATGCACCCCCAAGATAATGAAGGAATCAGGGACTATGACTATCGATGGAGGCAAAGGACATCCAACTTGAAGCACCCAATGTTAGAAAAAGACATGATCTCTACCTTTCTAAAAACCTTGGGCCCAATATACCAATTGATGCTTCTCACTAGATCCACTAGCAACTTTGCTGATGTCATAAAAAAACCACCTATGTTCAGCAAGCCATCAGGGCAGGCCTTATCACAGAAGCAACTATAGTTCCCCTGAGTATAAACTGAGCAATCCCCAGGAAAGCCACAGTAACACACCCAGAGAGGAATACTGTGCAAGGAGATTGAAATATCATTTCCCGTTCAGAGTAACGGATACCACCATCAGCAAACAACAAATTTTCCAACATCAGTTGACTCCCTACGGAAGCACAATCAAAGCCGCAATCTAAGTTCATGACCATCCCATTTGAGGAAAGAAAGAAAAAAAGATTCACTCCCCTGCCTTATTCATGCAAGTAAATCATGGACTATCTTGTAAGGGGCTCTTACAACTTTTAGAGCTAAGGCCCCCTCCAAACCCTTTGCCTCTTAGGTATGATGTCACCGAACATTGCCCATTTCACCAAACACCGGGTCATCCCATAGATAGATGTTTCACCCTCAAACATTACATTCAAGATCTTATAGATGAAGGAAAAGTATCTTTTGGTCCCCCATCAAACAACCCACCTAATTCTAGCATCCTTCAGAACGCCCTTCCACCTCACCCTCCATTTAAGGGAACCAACATGATAGAGCTAGGAAGTAAGATCTTCAACCCTGCAAGCTTCATCACTAGAATTGGTGACAAAAAACCTATCATAATCCTCCCAGAAGAAGACCATGTGCTATACCTAGACCCTGTTGACCCCACTGACCTCACTATAGAAGAAATACTATCCATGTGGGAAACCCCAGAAGAATCACTTTCATTACGTCCCCTAGATGATGAACTAGAGGCCCTTATCATGGAAGCTCCCATCATGGAAGGCCCCATCAAAGCAAAACTCCTAGCCTATTACTCCCCATATACCCAAACCTACTAAATTCCTCCTCCACCACTAGAACCAATTCCACCCTCCTTCTATAACTTCCCATCCCCCATGCCCTATCAACCACCATCCACAAACATGCCTTCCTTCATAAACATTCCGCCACCACCCACAAAAACATATGAATACAACAAGGTCCCTTACAACTATGAGGAGGGGGTAAGAGAGTCTTATCCAAATCTATCAGTAGAGGAAGTAACAAATCTTATTGGTCTCATCACCCTTTTAGGTAGAAGCACAGAACCGGCCATCACCAATCTGCACCATGATTCTGCCCAAGGGAAAGGGAAAACAGGGTTGGAGTCAGAAATGACAAAACAACAAGAGAAAGAACAAGAATCAACAGAATAGAAGAGGATCAGAGAAAAAGAAGAAAAGGAAGAAAATGAGGTGTTCGAGGCTGTAATTTATAGGTCTCACCTATTCTTGGTAGAATAGTTAGCTAAAACTCAAGCTAACATTTCTACCTTGGGGCTTCTAGTCACATCAGCCACTCACAGAAACAAATTCCTGAACATCTTTAGGAAGACCTCTGTTGTTGCTACAATAACCCTAGACTGGCTAGAAAATATGGTTGGACGAGTAGCAATTCCTCGGGTTATCACTTTTACAGAGGAAGAAATCCCAAAAGAAAATGTGTATAATTGGGCATTGTACATTTCAGCCCGTCATCAATACATGTGCATCCCTTTGATTCTAGGGGATAATGGATCCGCATTGAACATATGTACCATAGCTACCTTGGAATCCCTCTCTATCCCAATACAGAGTCTTCATCCAAACTCATGCGACATCAAGGCCTTTGACAACATCATAAGGCAAGGTCAGGGTGAGACCAATATACCCCTCATCATGGAGGGAAAAATGTTTAATGTGCATTTCCAAGTACTCGACATTCTGTCATCATTTACCATGCTACTGTGCAGGCCCTAGATACCTCAAGCTGGATCTATGCCCTCATCTCTACACCAAAAGGTTAAATTCATTATAGGAGATGAGGTAGTGACTTTGACAACAGACAAGGATGTTCTCACCATAGCTGATCAAAGGGTATTATAGGTGTAGAATCTCCAGGAGCCTAAAACCTACATCTCCTACCAATTCGAGATGGTCTGCACCAAAGAAAAAATAGAATAATAGAAAAAGAAATCTGAAATCCTTTCCCTAAAGTGAAGGATGATGGCCAAGATGAAGTTTAATCTAGACAAAGGTTTGGGTAAATATCTTCAAGGAAGAAAAGAACCAGTCAAGGCAGTCCGAAAACACTCTTAGACTGGCCTAGGTTTCAAACCAGAACTCAAACACTGGGGTAAGAAGCAGAAAATGGTCAGCTTTCAGATCCCTTAAAAAACCCCAAGAAATCCAGAATATCCTGACGATCTTGACTTAGATGAAACTCAAGACCTCATTCCTCCATGGGGAACATTAGAAGTGAGCTCGGAAAACTCATATGAAGCAACTCCTTTGTTAATCCCTCCTCTTGAAGATTTCAAGTCATTAGCCAATCAAGACCAAGTTCAAAAATTCTATCCACCCCAACAACATTCTAGTGCATGTCAGTACATTCCTTCTTTCAGTACTTTGCCATCTATCCCTGAGATTGGTAAGAGTTCTACTCCCGCTACCTCAGAACATAGGGAAGATAACTTGATCTCTTTAAGTCTACTCTCCCTACCGTACGATGTTAGGGAGGCACTCCAACAGTTAATTTCCAACAAAGAGTTGGATTTAAATGAGATCGACCTCACCCAGGTCACCCAGCATGAAGATGGAATCCTGGCAAGCATCCTAGAACAGCTCAGGCTCATTGATGGAAGTTCGAACATGGATCAAGTTGGTTGTTGAGAATCAGCACTGAAGCAAAATTGTTACTCTTTCTACACATAGTTTCAGTTCCTCTTTTTTCTTTCACCCTTGTAAAAGAACTACATATGACTTGATCCCTACCAACACAAATGTCAAAAGCATTCGACCAATGCAAATATAAAGGATATGTAGGCAACTTGAGATACAACTTCAGGTCCAGTCATTTTTGAAAAACTTTTGTTTCCACTTTTGTTCATAACCCTTGTAAACAAGAACTACATATGGCTTGATCCAGACAGACCAAATTTTTTTTTTTTTTTTTTTGCATTCGACCAATGCCAGAAAATGTCAAGTATGTAAGCAGCCTGAGAAATAACTTCAGGTTCAGCTGCTTGTCAAAAAAGAATTATATGTCTTATCCCTAAAAGATTCAGAACAACGTATAGCTTGATCTTGACTAACCCAGTTTCCTTGCATTCACTACATGCAAAACAAAAATGTCAAGTATGTAGGCATCTTGGAAGTAATTCCGAGATCAACTACTTTCATTTCAGGGTAATAATACCCCTTCATTTATACTTTACTAAATTCTTTCCTTCTTAAAAATTACCCAGGAAGAGTACGACTACAATGATGAAGAGTTGATGCCACAAGAAATCATTGACGCTTTCGAATGTCAAGAAAATAGGACTCTTCACCTAGTAGATAACTTGCAAGAAATAAATCCAGGATCTGACATTTCACCCAAGATCGTGAAAATCACAACCCCCAGCACTTTGAAACTAAGACATGATCTTGTATGTTAACTCCAAGAATTTATTGACATTTTTGCATGCACCTATAAGGACATGCCCGGTCTTGACACCGACCTTCTTGTTTATAAACTTCCCACTAATCCAAACATACCTCCCATTAAGCAAAAACCTAAATGTCTTGGACCTGAATGATTACTCAAACTTAAAGAAGAAATCCAAAAACAACTCAACGTAGGTTTCTTGCTTTCAGTTTCATACCCTCAATGGCTAGCAAACATTGTCCCCATCCCCAAAAGGGATGGAAAGGTCTGCATGTCCATTGACTACCATGACATAAACAAATCCAGTCTTAAAGACGACTTTCCTCTACCTCACATCGATGTCCTGATCTATAGTACAACAAGCCATGAAATGATATCATTCATGGATGGTTATTCTGGATATAACCAAATCAAAATGGCAGTTGAAGATAGAGAAAAGACATCATTCACTACCCTTTGGGGCACCTTCTGTTACAGAGTGATGCCTTTTGGTCTCAAGAATGTTGGGACAACATACCAAAGAGCCATGACTGCACTCTTCCATGACATGATACACAAAGAAATGGAGGTATATGTGGATGATATGATTGTCAAGTCTAGCCATCACCAGGATCATTTGGAACATCTGTGGAAGTTGTTCATCAGGCTGAGACAGTTTAAGTTGAAATTAAACCTGAAAAAATGTATCTTCGGAACTTCACAAGGAAAACTATTAGGTTTCATTATCAGTCAGAGAGGCATAAAGGTTGATCCAGCAAAGGCCAAAGCTATCATTTAGATGCCGACCCCACACACTAAAAAGGAAGTACGCAGTTTCCTGGGCCACATTCAGTACATCAGCCAATTCATTGCCCAACTGACTCCTATTTGTGAACCTTTCTTCAAACTCCTGAGGAAGAATTCCCTAGTTGAGTGGAACAATGACTGCCAGTTTGCTTTAATCAAGAACTACTTATTGAGTCCACTAGTGTTAGTTTCTCCAGAACCAAACCTACCATTAATCCTGTATCTGACAGTACATGACAGCTCCACAGGTTGTGTTCGGGGGCAACACGATAAATCAGGGAAGAAAGAACAAGTCATCTACTACCTAAGCAAACGGTTCATTGATTATGAAACCATATATACTCCTCTAGAGAAAACATGCCTTGCTTTAGTACATGTGACCAAGAGGTTTCGCCAAAGTCTTTCTAATCTCCCGAATGGATCCTATCAAATATCTGTTCGAGAAACTAGCCACAACTGGAAGGATGGCTCGATGGCTCATGATGCTATTAGAATTAGATATATCATTTATCCCACAAAAAGCAATCGAAGGACAAGTTATAGCAGACTTTCTGGCTAATGGTCTAGTAGATGACACTTTGTGTACCAGGCTTGATTTTCTAAATGAGCAGCTATTGTACATTGAAATAGAGATGACTAAGTTGCCAAAATGGAAAATGTGTTTTGATGGAGTAGTCAATCAAAAAGGAAACAGAGTTGGAGCAGTACTCATATCTCCCACAAATGCCATCATTCCCATTTCTATCCATCTATATTATCCATGCACCAACAACATTATAAAATATGAAGCTTGTATCATTAGTCGAAAAGCTGCAATTGACTTAGGTATCATAGAACTTAAAGTCTTTGGCAATTCAGCATTAGTCATTTTTCAAGCCATTGGAGAATGGTTCATCAAGGAGGAGAAGTTCCTAGATTATCATGACTGCCTACAAGCCTTGTCCAGAAATTTTGAATATTTAAGCTTCAGTCTAGTAGCTTAGAGTAGAAATCAGTTTACAGATGCACTGGCCACACTTACCTCTATGATTGACATGTCTCACGAATCTTTGATGAAGCCTATTGAGATTAAGCAGAGGTCAAAGCCAGCCCATTGTCTTCGGATCACAGTAGCAGATCTAAACAAAGAACCCTGGTTCTTCGACATCAAGAAATACCTTGAAGATCATACATTCCCTTTTATGGCCTCCAAGAATGATCAACGCACATTGCAATGACTAGCCACACATTTTGTAATGCACGAAGGATCTCTATGCAAGAAGTTTCCCCACCATGTCCTGCTAAGATGTGTTGACATGTTAGAAGCAGCTGCTATCATTAATGACATCCACGACGGAGAATGTGGTCCACACATGAATGGGCTCATGCTAGCCAAGAAGATTCTGTGCCTGGGTTATTACTGGTCAACCATGGAAGCTGATTGTTGTAACCATGTAAAAAGATGCCACACTTGCCAGTTTTATGCCAACCTTATCAAAGCACCCTCTTCAGAACTATACAACTTAACTACCCCTTGGCCATTCTCCATGTGGGGTATTGATGTAGTCGGGCCTATGCCCTGGAAGGCAGCTAATGGACATCAGTACATCATAGTGGCTATTGATTACTTCACGAAATGGGTGGAAGCTACATCCTTGTCCATAACCACAATGAAGAACACCATAAGGTTTATAAGCAAGGACATCATTTTCCAGTATGGAGTTTCCAACAAGATCATCATAGACAATGCCACAAACTTTGTAGGAAAAGATCTCCAAGCACTCTTCCACAAATTCAAAATCCAACACCATCGGTCTTCTCTATACAAACCACAGATGAATGGGGCAATAGAAGCAGCCAATAAGAATCTTAAGAAGATTCTCCAAAAGATGACTACAAATCATTCCAATTGGCATGAAAAATTGTCATATGCATTGTTGGCTTATCAGACCTCCATTTGTACATCCACAGGTGCCACTCTATACTCCTTGGTTTATAGGACAGAAGTAGTCTTGCCCATTAAAGCATAAATTCTTAGTCTCAGAATCTTGGCCGAAGCACAAGTCCCAGAATCTGTTAAACCTCATTGATGAAAAAAGATTACATGCAATCAGTAATGGGCAAGCCAACCAAAGGCGCATGGCAACTTCTTTCAACAAGATGGTCAGACCTAGAGATATAAAAGAAGGTGACCTCATCCTCAAGAAGATTCTCCCACATGAACAAGCACCCCAAGGGCAACCACAACCAAACTATGAAGGGCCCTTTATTATCAAAGAAAAGTTATCCGGTGGGGCTTTGCTATTGGGAAACATGGATAGAGAGGATTTCCTTAAAAAGAGAAAGGAAATCCCCCACTTCCAAATACAATACAAAGGAATTTTATAGATAACCATAATTTTCTTTCAAAATATGGTACACATGTACAGAACCATAATCTTCTTCCAATGCTTTAGAACTATACATAGAGCCATGACCTTACCCTACAAGACACCCCTTCAGAAATATGTTTTACAAAATTATTCACATTCTTCTATACTTTTAAATCTTTTAAAAGCACAAGTCAAAATACATAAATCAGGCATTTAATCAGATTTTGGCAAAGTACAAGTCTTCCACTCCATGCACAAACCAAAAAAATAATAAATAATAAAATAATAAAAATAAAAATAAAAAAAGAAGAAAAGCTTAGAGTGAAAACTAGAAATGACACTCTAACCCAGGCTTGTTAGTACCTTTTCTAACAAGAGCAAAAAAGGGAGCAAATTGAAAAAGCTTAGAGTGAAAACCAGAAATGGCGTTCTAACCCAAGCTTGTTAGTATCTTCTCTAACAAGAGCAAAAAAGGGAGTAAAAGTTCAGAAGTTTGGAGTGAAAACAAAAAATGGCACTCTAAAGTACTCATCTTTCAGACATTCAAGCACAGTCAAGGCAAAAGGAAAGTTGTCATACTTTCTCACAAACCAATTCAGACCCACATTCAAGGAACAACTATTCCCCTTAGCATATGCAATTTAATTCATTTATTGGACTAAAAATACAAGATCCCATCCTTGTCCCAAAATCTCAAGGAGGCATAATCAAACTATTTGGAGGAAATTCTAGAATGAAGATCCTTCATAAAAAAAACGGCGGCAAGCACAAGCAACTCAAATATCACAATTCAGATTATTCATCAATCAAGCTGGTCAAGCTCTACCAAAAGAAAAGAATGGGACATGTGCCTTCTTCAGAACTGCCTAGGGCAATTAGGTCTGAAAGCCACAAACACCATAAGATAATTTTATTCAATGGCCAATGTTCAAGGCCACACAAAAATAAAGGGGGGGGCTGTCTTGAAGGCCACATTCAAAACTACCCATGAAACCATTTTGAAGTCCGCTTCAGACAACTATCAGGCTATCTTGAAGGCTACACTCAAAACAACCCTTAAGGCCATTTTGAAGGCCTCTTTCAAATAACTATTAGGCCATCTTGAGAGCCGCACTCAAAACTACCTGTGAGGCCGTTTTGAAGGTTGTTTTCAAACAACTATCAGGCCATCTTGAAGGCCGCATTCAAAACTACCCATGAGGCCTTTGAAGGCTGCCCTCAAACAAACATCAGACCGTCTTGAAGGCCGCACTCAAAACAACCCTTAAAGCCATTTTGAAGGCCGCTTTTAGACAAACATTGAGGCCATATTCATGTCCTCCCTCAAACAAAAACACAACACCCACAAGCATCAAGCCATATTGAAGGCCGCCACTCAACAAACCTTAAGGCCCTTTTGTTGGCCGCCACAAACTTCCGGTAGTCTCAAAGGCCTCAAGACATAAATCACTTGGCCCTCTCAAAGGCCCTTATTCACAACAACATAACAATTTCTTTTGCCCTTTTAAGAAGAAATGTCACATATCAACAACAACAACAACATAACAATTTCTTTTGCCCTTTTCAGAGAAAAGGTCACACAACAACAACAACAACAAAACAAGCACTCTTTATTCACACCTCAAGACAAAACAAGCAAGTCAACCCAGGCCACATGAATGTTGGTTGTCAGACCAATCAAACCCATTGATATCTCTTCGGGCATGAGCAGTATCTCCATCATA
>JAOXJP010096533.1:0-28487 GCA_025762735.1 Platanus orientalis | reverse complement strand
CCCTCCCCCCTTTAGTTTTTTTACAATTAAGTTTATGAATTTTTTCTGGTTATTTGATCCGTACATGATCAGCCTTCTTTCTTCCAAGTTTTGCTGCAACTCGGGCTTTGGTTGGTGAGTTCCAAAGCAAGTGGAGTTGGTGATTTCTCACTCAAGCAACCCTATCCCTCTTCCTATCACTTCTTCTCCTCTATTATTTTCTTATTTTTTCCTCCATTAAACCTTATTGCCCATACCCAGAAAACTGAATATCATCGTCCCTCTTCTTCAATGTCCATTATCCACACCAAAATCACCATATTCCTTCTGAAAACCCATCACAACCACAATCATCTAGCTGTCCAAACTTTTTCCAGCAACCATTCCATTGTTTCTCTTCAAATACCCACAAAATAACCCAAGCCCATACCCACAGCCAAGTGTTTTTCACTTGGTTTTGATGTTTTCCTAAAGAAAACCCAAATCTCTATAAGCAGCTGACCATAAACCTGATTCTTTGAACCATAAAACACCTTGGAAGTAATCCTATGGTTATAGTTGGAAGAAATCACCATACAATACGTGGATACATACTGCTATGTGGTATTTTTGCATACATGGTGTTTGAAGAATTGTCTAAGTGTTGCTGAATTGGGATTCTTGTTCCCTACTTGCTGCTGCCTGATTGAAATACATTGGTTTAGAGACCGAGCACTATGATACTTGCTGCTGTACCAGATTCCACAGACTCTACAGTGCCTAAGGCTCATAAGATGAACATAGAACTGAAAGCCGATAACAGAATGAAAAATACAACATGACCAATCAGGGAAAAAAAGGGAAAGGAAAAAAAGGACCAAGAAACCGTACAAAAAAACCATATGAAAAGCATAAACAGTTGGACATGAATAGATACCCTATCCTACTGTATGTTATAGAAATCTGCTAATCACAATTCACAACAAAGATCTTAAGATGAAAACCAACTATGATAAAAAACTAAAGAACTGGGAAGAGACCTGGGTGGCATCGCAAATTGTATTGAAGCTTATGAAGTGCTCATTGATATTTTCAACTCCATGTTTGTGCATCATAGTCTTCTCAACCAATTTTCCTAGGAAATTCAACAATTTCAGACCCTAAACATCACAAGTAGCAATTTAATTGCAAATCATAGAACACCATAGCATAGGTATGACTCACCAATCTCTTCAGTTTCACCCTTAAGCATTGTAGTTTGGTTTGCAATTCCTAGTTTTAAGAGATCAGTGTCTGGATCAAACCCTTTAGAAACAGCGAATTTGAATTTCTGCAGACATAGCAATAATCATTTTACACCCAAATCCCAAGATATTTGACAATTAAGGCATAATATGCAACAACCACTATACCTCCAAAAACTCCTCTTTTGTTGAGCTAGACCCGTCAAGTTCACCCTCGAGAATGTAATCACATACATACATTGCCTAATTTTATCCAAAACAAAATATGCTTAGTTTTAATTACGTAGTCAGATAATTAAACTGTTATGATCATGATGTAAAAGTAAAACTATATCCTCCACTTTGGAGAACTAGAAGAAAAAGATAACCAGCCAAAATGAGGAAAACATGCAAAAAATCATACCTCTGCCATGTTCTTCACAACAACATACTTCTTCGCAAAAGATGCAGTAGCAATAGTCTCCTCATGTGAATATTTACCATGAATAATCGAGGTATATTCACCCTTCTTATGCTTCTCAACAGTATTCCAGACCTTCACATTAAATTTAAAGATAAAATATAGAAATTGCAATGTAAAGCATGCAGTTTTTAAAAAAAAATCCAAGAAATTATAACAAGACAATTTCTGAAAAGAATACCTTAGACACCCATGGGCAAGTAGTATCAACTATTTGCACTTTTTTCTCACTCAAAACCAACATCTCATCCACGGCAGCTCCAAAAGCAGGCAAAATCACTACATCACCGTTATCAACAACGTCAAACCGCTTCTTCCCATCCTTAAGTGGAATATTCTGAACTTCCATCTCCTCTAACCGCTACAAAAAGAAACACAAATTCTTTGTCAAGTGTAATGAAAATAAATAGATAAATAATTCAGTTCAAATAAGGAACGACATATAATGCAGAAATTGCTCTTGGGTGTCGGATGTTTACATCCCTCCACTCCTAAAAACCACAACAAATTATGGGAAGAACTTGGAAGCCTTAGAAGTTCATGAGTGGGACCTTGGATAGTGGGAGGTGACTTCAATGTTATTAGATTTGTTCATGAGAAAAATCATCCAAGTTAAATCATGACAAGTATGTGATATTTTGAAAATTGTGCAAAATTGCTATCTTCGAGATCGATTGTCCGTTGGTTAATGCTAAATTCACTAGGACCAATGGGCAGGATAGTCCTACAATGTGTCGATTGGATAGATTTTTGGTCGTCACTTGTTGGGAGGATCTCTACCATCATTTTGTTCAAGAGGCTCTTCCAAAGAGAGCTTTGGATCAATGGCTCATTCTTTTGAATACCTTCCAAATGCAATTTCGGTCCATCCCCTTTCAAGTTTGAGAATCTGTGGGACTTTACACTTGTTCTTTAAGGAAAATATTCATAAGTGGTGGAATGAGAAAGCTCCAATTGGTTAAGAGAAGGCTTCTTGAGTGGAATAAAACCACTTTTGGGAGGATAAATGAAAGCAAAGCTAGAATATGGGAGGAGATTTAGGTTATTGATCAAAAGATGGAAAAAGATTGCTCTCTTCTGGCAGATATGATGGAAAGGTATAAAGCGATTTTATTGGAAATGGAAGCGTTGCTTAGGTGTGAAGAGATGCATTGGAGTCAAAAAGCCAAATGCAAGTGGCTTAAGGAAGCCAATAGAAATACAAATATTTTTCACAAAGTTGCTTGTGGGAAGAAAAGAAAGAGTCTGACAATAGGGTTGTGCTGTCAAGGAGAGGTGGTGGAGGATATAGAAAAAATTAAAGATGAAGCAATCAACTTTTTCTCAAATTTGTATGCCAAAGAAGAATTTAAAAGGCTTGTTATTGATAATATTTTTTCTCATTCTTTAGATGTGGATTCTGTTAGTTCTCATGAAGCATGCTTCTTAGAAGATATCCTAGATCCCAAAATGAAGAGGATCTAGAGGATCCTCCTTAAGGAAGACCCAATTGCTTTAAAGGCCAATGCTCCATCTTACACCCAAAATCTTTAACAAGTAATTGGGGGCCCGGGGGGGGGGGCAGGAATTACTCTGCTTAAAGTGGCGATGTACAATGTGCCAATTTACTACATGTAATGGATGCCATGCAAGATCATAAATCTATTGGAGAAATGTCAAAGGGGATTTTTATGAGAAGTTGGAAACAAGAATAAGGATCATTTAGTGAAGTGGTCGGAGGTGTGTAAGCCAAAAGCAATGGAGGGCTGGGTTTAGGAAATCTCAAAGAAAGGAATTTGGCACTTCTTAAGAAGTGGCTTTGGAGATTCTTGACCGAGAGGAACAGTTTATGGTACTCCGTAGTTCTTAGTAAATATGGGATGGATCCCAATGGATGGGACTGTATCTCACATCCTACCCCATCTATGCCCTTGAATTGAGAAAATATCACTCATATCTTTCCGTAGTTTTCGCCTAATACTCATTTTGTGTTAGGTGATGACCATTCGATTAAATTTTTGAAGGATCTTTTTGATGGGGAGAGTAAACCCTTTTTCCCGTACTTTTTAGAGTTACTTCCCATAAGGAAGTTTTGGTTTATGATGTTCTTGCTAGCTCCGCATTAGGTCTTTCTTGAAACTTAGCTTTCTCTGGTATCTTTTTTATTAGGAAGTGGATTTGATGGGATCCTTTCTTTCCAACATCAATGATGTCTTTATTTCTGGAACTATTCCGGACAAAAGAATTTGGATTCTCGAATCATCCGACAATTTTTTTTATGCGGGAATTGATGGAAAACAGTTTAAAATAATAAAATAAGAATTTAGAAATTAAAAATATGTAATTTCGGGTCAAGGACAAAATTTTAATTTTCTAAAAAGGTGGAAAGTTACACAAATACCCTTGGAGGGTGTCAGAAAGATTCCAATTTTTCCAGATCAATAATAGTCTCTGTAAGGTGTCTAGAGTTAAAATTTCATGAATTTTGGGTTAATATCCTAAGATATATTCAAATTTGAAAATTTTAAATCTAGATTAAATCCTAGAAAATACCATAATATATCTCAAAAAAGCATTGATTAAATCCAAATAAGAAGAATTTTGGTATGAAATCAGAGGACTTTTAAAGCTCAAATAAAGGGGAATAAAACCTTAAAAGCAAATCACAAGAAAGAAGAAATAATAGGAGGACGATTTTCAGTTGTTCAATAGCCCAAAATTTTTTGGTTTAAACCCTTATACTAATCAAACAATAAAAAAGGAAAAAAGAAAAATTTTAACAAGAGATTCAAAAGGAGTTTGGCAAAGGTGATTTATGGTAAAGAGAGAACTTAGATGTAAGTTTTAGAGCATCCTATGACTACGAGAAGATCTCGATGGGGCGATGGGAGGTCTTTTCCTTCTTAAAGAAACTTTACTTTGATATTCATAAAAAAAAAACTTTATTTTGAGTAGATTTCAATGCTAGACCTTCCTTTAGATTTTTAGAAACTATATTTTATGGTGAGAGGTAGAAAAGTGGAAAAAAATATAGATAACAAATAAGAGAACAAAGAGAAGAGAAAAAGAGATGGAAGGAGTTGATGTCGTTGGGAGCATGGTTCAAAATCTCGTGCGAGAAGGCGATTTCGCAAGGTCACAGTACAAAACAAGCCTATACAGTAAAAAACCAGTATCTGGCGAGACGTCTCGCGCGAGACACATGCATCTCACGGGATGAGGGGAATTTTTTTATCATTTTTCCTTTAAAATACAAAGCAAGATGTGAGACTTCGCAGCAAAAGAGTTATGTATCACCCAACTAAAAAACCTTTAAAAATTCAATTTTTTTTCTAGATTCTTGCTAGATTTTGCTTTTATAAGCTAAAAATTTAGGACTTCACTTGAGTCCATTTCGTTTGAGAATCTAGATTTGAGCCGGATCAAATAACCGAATCTGAAATCCCAAATCTCAACAAAAACTTTGGTAATCTCTCTATTTCTTCTTTAATCCTTGTAAATTTTTTACATGTTATGCATTTCTGATAGATCTACACATTCATGAAAAAAAATTTGGAAAAAAAAAATAATTTATTTATTTTTTTGAAAAAATAAAAAAATTAAAGAAAATTCAAAAAATTATATGAAATGAGCATTGTTTGGTATAATTTTTTTTATATGGCCTATACCATTTTTCACATAATATGTCATTTTAGTAGAATTCTGATTTTTTTTTGTATTTATTTAATAATTAAAAAATTAAAAAAATTCTAAAAAATAATAAAAAATTCAGAAAACATATTTGAACATATTGACACATACAAAATATGTTTATCTTAATTCTACTATGTTTTTTGTATTTTTTTTACAAAAAAATTTAAAATAAAAAAAAAACCAAAAAATTACATCAAAGTATCAAATGTGTAGTCATGTATTGATGTTCATGTATAAGTAGTAGAACATTTTGAACTATATGTCCTATTTAACTACATTATCTTACACAAGCTTATATTGTATATTTATTATATAATTTATTTTTATTTGCAGGATTTTGAATATGCCTCGCTGGTCGCATAGTATCCCAAAGGAGGAGGAAGAAGATATTAGGTGACAGTACGACACTATGATTGGTGGGGATAAAAGAAAAAAAATGTAATTTTTGTGGGAAATAGAAGCAAGGTGGTGGGATTACTCAATTGAAACAACATCTAAGCAGTGGGCAACCTAAAGGGGTATCTCGTTGTGAAAAAGTTCCACCTCAAATTAGGAGATAAATACAGGATCACTTGGTAAAGAAAGATGTGGATATAAAGAAAAAGATTGACATGAATGCAGCATTGAGGGAGGCCACACAAGGATATGTAGATGTGGACAGTGATGATGATGATGACGATGTAATAACATTCATCTGATTATGAGACAGATGAGCAAAAGAAACATTATAGACAGGCAGTGAGAGTAAGCTTGATAGATCAGCACGAGAGAGCAGCTTCGACATATACATTCTTCTAGGCTTGATTTTGGGCCTTTTTCTATGTATGAGGAGGGAGGAGATAGTGATAATAGGAGACCTAGTAGGGATGCTGGTGCTAGTGTTGGTGGTAGTGGCAGCTGCAGCAGTAGGTGGTGCGGTAAGTCTAGTGGTGGTTATGGTAGTGACATTGGTGGGAGTCGTAGGATCAGTTGAGCTTCTAGTATGGGGGATTGTCCTACCACCATTCCCATTGATCCTACTTTGTGCTCTTCCTAAGAATACAAGCAGAGAGGGCTAAAAGAAATATGGGGGAATATGAGACAAAAGGTGGGCCAAACATATTCAAAATTCTCATTCTTTCATGAAATTGTAGCCAACACAACTACAGGGCCTCTTCTTCAGAATTTTATAGATGGGGTGGCAAAGACAGGGTTGGGTGTGAAGGAACCCACTTGATATGAGGTGATGGGGAAGTATCTGGACCATGAGAAGAAACTCCTTAATGAGTATATAGGTGGATTAAAGAAAAAATAGCCAGAGTATGGGGTGACTATCATGTGAGATGGTTGGACTGGTCCTACAAGACAATCAATCATCAATTTTATGGTTTACTATGATGGCATCACCGTGTTTTTGAAATTTGTGGAGGCATCTAAAGTTATCAAGGACTATAAAAACATAGGTGGCTTGTTAGAAGATGTTATTATGGAGGTCGGCCAAGAAAATGTGGTCTAAATAGTTACAGATAATGACAACAATTTAAAGAAAACTAAAATGAACTTAATGAAAAAACATAATCTATTTTGGACTCCATATGCAGCCCATTGCATAGACCTCATGCATAAGGACATGGAAAGCTAGATACTGTAACGAGGGCAATGGAAGATGCTAGGAGAATCACCAACTTCATATATAACCATGCGTATATATTGGCAATGATGAGAGAGAGATGTAGAGGTGATATCGTGTGGCCAAGTGTTACACGCTTTGTCACCAACTACATAGCATTGCAGAATATCCTAAATAAGAAGGTTAACTTAAAATAATTATTTACTTCACCCAATGGTATGATTATAAGGAGAGTGATAGTCCGGAATGACAATTAATTGAATCAATTGTGTGTAATCATTCCTTCTGGGATCAATGTCGCATGGTAGTGAGCATATTAGAGCTAGTGGTGAGGGTCCTAAGGATGGTAGATGGGGACAAAAAACCAACCATGGGATAAATTTATGAGTCCATCAGGTTAATGAAAGAAACAATTAAGACAGTTGTTCTAAGAGGTCACAAAAACTACATAAAGATCATTAATACTTAATGGACGAAGATGTTTATCCACTCACTACATTTGGCTAGTAAGTTATTTCATTTTTCTTAAGTTATATTTATTTGATTATTGGTTAAAGTTAGATTTTGAAATGTTTATGTATTTCTTTGATTTTCAACGTACTATCTAAATCCTTAATACTAATACTACCATAATATTGGACTGGATCCAAGTTTGTTGGAGAATGTACAAAGAGTGATTGCGAAACTTGACCCCAATCCCAATAGACAGGCAGATGCTCTTGTAGATGTAACCATAATTACCACTGACACTATTTTTATTTTCTTCCTTTATACAGTTTAGTTTTTTGACTTTTGGAGCCTTCTAATTTTATATAAATTAATTTAGGGATTCAACTAGGTCTTTTGTGTAAGATGCTGCAAAGGAGGGACCAAAGAAGACATCTGCTGGTAATTTTGTGTCATTTTTTATAGAAATTTAATAAAGGTTGCAGCCAATAATTACTTATACACATTCTTTTTTTGTAGCTGAGTGATGGGTATTACATTGGTCACAAGCACCCAACCTAAAGAGGATTGTCATTCGTATTTTATCACAAACCATATTTTCCTGCGGCTGCGAGAAGAATTGAAGCACATTTAATCTTAGCTACTCTAAAAAACAAAATAGACTTGCACATGAGAAGCTTTAAAAACTTGTGTTTGTTCATTACAACTTGCGCTTGAAATTGAAGCAAGCAGAAAAAGATCAAAATATCGAAGAGTACATCGGCACCATTAATCTTATAGAGATTTTCTATGACAATGGAGATGAGGAGGACCCACTATACGAGTGGGTTAAGGAGGCCGGAGAGCTAGTATTGAATGAGGTAAGTGGACGACTGAGCTCTCATGTAGCAAGTCAAATGGGAGTAGATGTGGATGCATTTATGCAAACACAACAATGAAACCAGCCACAGGGTTAGCCGAATCCCACAATTGTGGGCTGATTAGTTGATGATGAGTATATGAGTGCTGTTAGTGCTAGCTCCTCAAATAGTGGTGATGATAATGGAGATGGTGATGATGACGGAGATGGAGGTGATGGAAGAGGAGGTCATGGAGGAGGAGAAGGTCATGGAGGTGGAGAAGGTCATAGAGGTGGTGATCATGGTTTAGAAACTTGGATAGGTGGACCGGATCGTCCAGGCCCAAAACTGATCTAGGATCGGATCGGATCGTTCGGATCGAATCATGGATCAACGATCCACGTGTGGATCGTTCGGTCCGAACCAAATCTAAGGCTAAAAAATTCAAAAACAATTCCTAAAAATTTCTAATATTCTTATAATGTTTTTTATAAAAAAAATTTGAATGAAAAAACTCAATTTTAGATACGTTAGGTGTATCATACATGAATAAACATTGTTACGAGCATGTATATTTATAAAGATCACGATTGAACAATTCATAACCAAACATCTAGTATGATTACTTCTAATGCAGAAAAACCAAACCATATACAAATACAATAACATATAAATAATGATGAACATAATTGTAGGCATGTTAAGTGCATCATACATGTATGAACAAGGTTACGAGGTTCGTATAAGTTCAAGATTGTAGTTTGTATAACCAAACATCCAATATTATTATATAAATCAATGCATAAAAACTAAATTATATACAAAATCATATAAACAAAAATAAAATAATACATGATTCATTATTCTACCAAATGGGTTTTTGAAGTTTAATCTATCATTCTATTATAAGAGCGGCGGGAGGCTAACCCCTCACTACCAATATAGGGGGGTTAACGAGGGGTTCAAGGGGGGCTAGCCTAGCCCCCCATTGGCGGGGTGCGGGGGCAATGCCCTTATTAGAAAATTTTAGTGTTTCATGTAAAATATGTAATCCAATTATTAGATTTATCATTCGTTTTAAGGTCATAAGTTTTACCTCTTATATGTTATTTCATAACTTTTATGAATATTTATTGAGAATTAGGGAATGGTTTGTGCACTCTTGAAGAAAAAAAATTATTTTTTAGTTTTTTTTTTTTCCGGATTGTGCAATCCCAATCCTGGATCGTTCGATCCGGAACGATCCGGCCCGGGATTGGATGATCCAGGACTGGGATCGTCCAATTTCAATAGGATCGCGATCTACAGGGCAAGATCAGACCGGTCCTATCCAATCCCGGATCGTCCGATTTTTAAAACCATGGTGGTGATGGAAGAGGTGATAATGATGATGATGAGGAGGGGGAGGATGAGGATGATGATAGTGATGATGATGGAGGGGATGATGGTAGTATTGGTATGACACAAAGACTATATGATGGCAGTGGAACGAGTCAGAGACTCCTTAGCCTATTCATAGAAGATGATGCATTTGAACATGCCACTCAAGATACACTATGGTGCACGTATGTCTCCTTATCCATCTTTTTATGAGAAAAGGGGTGAGAATCAAGGGTGGAGGTTCGAAAAGACTAAGAGAGATCAAGATGGGGAGAGTAGTTCCTCCCATCACACAACTGATATGTTGGCAAGGTCATTTGATAGCATGAGCCTCAGTGGAGCTTCTTTTTTGTAGCATCCTCACCCTCAGTATCCTCAGTTTCAATAATATCCTTAGTCTACTACTAATAATAGTACACAAAGTTAGGAAGGATAGTGGATTGATTTTATCTTTGCCTTTGGACCTAGTCAGCAACAACAGTAGCAACAACAGTAGTATATAGACTACAGATTCCCACTTATAGCTGGTAGGCCTAATTCTGTTTCCGCATCCACATCATCATTATATAATCGGGAGCGTCATGGCCCTCGATCTCGTCGGAACAATCGGGGTCTTTCTATTACATCTTTTCATCCTCAAACTTAGTATGTAGTGCTTAGATTTCTACGATATGAGATGCTCTCGAGAGTAGATTATACTATATACGAGAGATACGTTTATGATTATTGGGTATGACATAGTCCATTTATCTCATAACAGGATTACTGTCACTTAATAGAAGAGCAGTGTCAATATCAACAACAGCCGCAACAATAATAACTACCAAACAGGGATAGCCGTGATAATTATCAGCCACCCCGAAACTCTATGTGGTATTGATAAGGATTGAGCTAGTTGGAATTTGAAAGCAATCTTGGGTCTTGACATTGGTATTATTCTCTATGACTCTATCTTGCTGTATTATATTTCTCTAGTTTCATACTTTCACTATTGTAGTTTACTTTTATAATACTTTGCATTATCAATGAAGGAGAATGACATTATTGTTTCAATTTATATATTTGTGTCATTGATTATGTTTTATGGCTGTGGATTTATAGCTTTATTTTGCAATGTTTAGTGTTATTTACTTATTTATCAACCTCTTAACACTTAAAATTTTGCACATGCGCAATAACGAGTGTCACGAGGGTACCGATTCCCAACTATTGATACTCAAGTGCATAATGAAGTATAATGGTTTATAAGCGTTTAATAATGTTTGTTATAACATTTTCTAAGATTACATTAAACAATTCTAAGGCTTGCATGGTGTTTTCATAGATTCTATAGGCGACAACGTATGTCATAAATGTGACGGTTCTCCCAACCATCATAGATGGTTGTTTCTTATATTTAATAATTCCTAAGTGTGAATTAGTGATTATTCTATCAAATCTTGAAGTTTCAATTCAAAATTCATTCATTTGACTCCCATGTGAAACACCCCTGAGACTTTTTAGGCCTAGGCTTGGGCTTGAGCCTTCACATGGGGTACTTGAGGTCCAACCAAGTCATGGATGTTGAATCATTTTTCTTCCAAATCATTCTTCATGGCTTTGTTACCACTTATCAGTCCAAAATTCCTTGAATCCTTTCCTATTTAAAAAGATTTAGAAGACACATGCATGGATGCACCTCCCAGGGTTCAAGAGTTCTTATGGATAATAGCTCTCAATCGAATAAATACTTTGGATATGCTTCAAACTTCAAAGAAGGAGACCTTTTATAGAACTAGCACCCTAATGGTGTGTCCTTTGTAAAAAGGATTCTGAATCGGCAAATCATATTTTCATACACTGTAGATTTTCTAAGGTGATTTGGAACTACTATCTTGCGAATGTGGGGCAAATGTGGGTTATGCTGGAGAAATTGATTGACCCTATTTTCTAATGGAATACTTAGGAAATGGGGGACCGTGGGAGGATGTTTGGGGGCAGCATACTGCACGGGGTTATATGGGGGATTCAGAAGGAAAGAAACCTAAGAATCTTTGAAGGAAAAGATAGTGGGGGTAATGAGTTGAGTGATTCCATCTTTCGTGAAGTAGGTGGTAGGATTTTTGTTGCAAAGGAATTCAAAGACCTTTTGCCTTTGTTATTTATGAGGGACTGGATTACTTCTATCTCCATAAACACTCCAAAGAAGATCAAGGCCTCTTTAAAGTGGTTGCCCCCTTGCAAAAGTATTTTAAAGTTAAATTTTGATGGCTCTTTTAAAGGGAATCCAAGGCTGGGGGCTTTGGTTGTGTGGTAAGGGATACAACGGCAAGTTGGTTCAAGCTATGTATGGCCCTTTGGGGATTTGTGACTCCGTTAAGGCTGAATTGATGGCTCTTCTTATGGGTCTTTGTGAATTAAAATAAATGGGTGCCCACAGCTGCATTATAGAGGGAGATTCAACCTTAGTGATTCAAAAGGGGTTTGGGTAAGGGTGATAGCTCTTGACAGCTAGCTAATATCTTGTATGAGATTAAGGAGTCGTCCTCTTTTATGGGGGTGTCTTTTGTCCATGTTCCAAGGGAATAGAATTCTATGGCTGATCACTAGGCCAATTGGGGGGTGGGTATTTCATCTTTTTTCATAGGTAGTGAGATGTCGGATTGTGGGTTGTAATTGTTTTCTTGTTGTTGTTGTATTAGTATCCTGTAGTTCTCTTCTTTATTAATAAAGTTGTTAATTATCCAAATATATATATATATATATATATATATATATATATATATATATATATATATATATAACACAAAAATAGATGGATTATGACCGTTTAGGTAATGATGATTCCATGTTTCCTTAATGCAAACGTTCTTGTAAAACTTTCCCATTTCCATAATTTATTGAACTTACAATAGGAACATTTTGAAATCTTGCCTTCTCTACCATAAAATAAGAAACATAATATGCTTCATTTAACAGTGTAACAAAAATAAATGATTCCATTCAACCAAGAAGCAACATAAACAACAAGGGCCTGTTTGTCAACCACCTGTAATGTAATCATTTCATTTCAAATTTCCAAGTCATTTGTAGCTATAAGGTGATGGTTCAAAATGAACTCATTCAGATTTATATATATAGAGAGAGAGGAACGAATGTGAAAATTTCCTACAGTTCTAGAGTTATAAACTTCTAATTTCAAAGTACTTCTAACAAAGAAAGCAAAGAAATAAAACCATAAATCAAAACATATTCGATAAAAGTATGCAAAACACTTTTACTGAATATTTTCTTAAATGTCGATATCATTGTTGGCCCTGCTTTATAATCTATCTAGCATGGCTTCTTTTATTGTGACATGTGAAGAACACAGTCTGGTACTCCTTGTTTGCACCATATTCTGGAACTCTCTAATCTGCTAATCCTTAGATGGGCCAGAATATGACACTCTAACCGCATTAACTTCACATAAGTCTTAGCATGGTATGAGTAAAGAATCTCAATACACCCTAAAAGACTAAAAATTCCAGCATCTTTACTAGTGTTTCTTCCTATACCATATAAATTAAATCACAAAAAAAAAAAAAAAAAAACAGAAATATACAGGTGTTGAACATCAACCATCAAAGGCCAACTGTAAATTTAGGGCTCCTGGGGAAATGAAAGGAGATGAAATATAGACTACACACCTTATTAACAGTTGGATTGTGAATAATCTCATTTGTAATCCAGATCTTCTCCTGGGGAAATTGCTTTCTTGCTTCATACGCAATCTGGACAGCTCGTTCCACACCCCAGCAAAACCCATATGCCTCTGCCAATTTCACAGTAACATTACCCCACGTGTATTCATTTCCATTCTCCCTTAGCGTCTTTACCACATCACCTGAAAATTTTCAACAGAGCTAGTACTATAAAAACCCCAATTCAAGTCAAACAGTATAATCAAAAGAAAATGGGGAAAGGGAAAAAAAATCAAATTCTGATTCTCTATGAAACAAAGCATCGAAAGACATAATATACAGTACGATTTTGGACAAATTTTAAACCCTCGAGCAATTAATTGAGAAACTGTATCAGTTTCATCTCTTATTCCTATCGAACAGAAAATAAATATAAGAAAAGAATTAATCTCAAACTCTTGACCTGAAGAAAAATTCAGCCAAAAAAAAAAAAACAAAAAAAAAAAAACAAAAATTCGAAACAATGGCTTCCGTAATTCTCAAAAATAAATCGAATTGCTCGTTCATTCCAATCGGCAAATGAGAGAAGAGCGACTAGAGAAAGAAAAAAGTGAAATTTCGCCACCAACAATAACAATAATAATAAAAAAATCCCGTGAATCTTGGACGCCAAGAAAAGCAAGAATTGGAATCACTCCTACAGAACCTACTAGTGTACTCCCGATTCATGAGTTCCAAGGTTTCTTCTTTGTGTCCGAAGCCCTTGCGATTGTAATTCTTGCTTCTCGTCAGGTTCTTGCGGAACACCTTCGCATCAAAATCCGACTCGCCCGCCGCCACCGCCGCAGCCGAAGATTCCCCGCTGCAGCGAACGGAGACCGGCTTCCGGCGTCGGTACAATTCGATTCCGGTTCGATTTTCATGAAAGCTGGTATCCGTACGACTTGAGAAACGGCAGAATTGCAGAGAGATCGCCATGGGAGGGTACGCAGGTCAAATGGAAGCCCTCTGTCAGGTTCTTTCATCCACGTTCCAATTTTCCACGCCAATGACTTTCTTGAATTCCCCCATCAAACTTCCTTTTCTCTGGAAATTAAAATGACAAGAAAAGCCCTGGCAACGGCCAACTGAATTTGAATCCATCTCCAGACCTTTACAATGCACGCATGACACAACTTTTGATAAGGGTATTTTAATAAATACACATAAGAAGGACATTCAAATCCTTACACAGGAAATAAATACCTTGTGTATTTACCAAAGTACTCTTTTAAAATGTCATTGTAACGAGTTGTTTATTAAGGTGAGTAATTAGGGCCCAACTGTGTAAGCGAGACCAAACTTTTTGTGAATTTGTTGGGTCCCACCTAGAGGAGATCTCCAGCGTCTAAAGAGTATGAGAGAGGACCTACTCGAATAAAGACAGCCATTCGATCTGTATCTCATGATAGGGTCCAGCATAGACGGTAGACGTCCCTATCTCTGTTCAATTCCATGTACTTTTTGTCTCGTGCTCATGCTTAACACGCCCCACTCCTCAGATTATGACTAGGCTGGTAGCCTGGGAGCCGTGTGAAATGAAACGCTCTGCGGCCAGTGAGGATTTTATACGCTGACCCCTAACCTCAGCCCCATCCCCCGATGGTCAAGCAGGCTGAAACATCAGTGCCAAAAATGATTTTTCACTTTTTGAGGTTGTGTGTAAATCGCTTCTGACACTGATGTGGCTGCCTTTTGACCTAGGCATTTACATATGCCGAGCTTAGAAAAGCCTCACCGCTCTACGGCTGGCTTGGATTTTATATGATGACCCCTAACCTCCTCTAACCTCTGCCGAGGGTCAAACCGGTGAAAACATCAACACCAAAAGTGATTTTCACTTTTTGGGGGCGAGTGTAAATCACTTCTGACGCTGATGTGGTTACCCCTTGACCTAGGCGTTTTCTACGCCAAGCGTAGAAAAGCCTTGCTGCTTTGTGGTTGGTCTGACCTCTTTCCTTAGTATGTGTGTATATGTGTGTGTGTCTTTTTCTTTTGATAAAGTATGACTCCATGTTTAACAAGGTGTAGTTTAATTACCAAAAAAAAAAAAAATGTTTATTGAAACAAAAAAGATGAAAGTTGTTTGGTGTATAGTAAAGATAGATTATCCCAGTTAACAATTAGGCTTCAATGTAATTCAAATTAGCAATTGTACTTGGTATATTGTTTGTATTCTGATACAGCCCACCACAAGTAGTACTTATATTGGGAAATAAATGTAGTTTCCAGGATTTTGTACAAAGAGGATTGTGTCCACTCCCCTTAACTAACGCTAACCTCCACTCCCTATTAGGTGATGACGAAAAATGATGTGCACCAACCAAACCCCCTCCCCACTTTAGAAAAAAAGAAAAAAAAGAAAAAAAAAAAGAGAGTAGTGTAAATCACTTTTTCAGCGTCGATACATCTGCCTTCTAACAGGGAGTGGAGGTTAGTGGTTTTTGGGCAAGTGGACACAATCCTCCCTCAATTTTGTATGTCCTACTATGTTTTGGCCACAAAGGCTTAGTGCATAGGATTAAAACTGTAAATTCTGTTTTCAAATGTAAAAAGTGATACCCATAAAAATGGAATGTATTGGATCAAAACCGTAAAAGAGAAAAGTGTTCTAGCAAATATTTGCTCTATATTTAAAAGTGGCACCAAATTCAAGAAAACATCACATGTCAGTCTTTGTGTCCAAAACACCATTGGACATACAGAATCCTAGATACTACATTTGTTCCCTTTATATTATGATAGTACAGGCATAGAATATAACATATCAATGCCTTAATCCTAACCCACTTGTCATCACAAAGCTAAAACCTCCCGAGCATTCAGCTCCCAATAGTCTTCCATCTCTATAGCTTCTACATCCTTATTGTTTTTGTAAATATCAACAATAAATTTGAATTTGATCCAATACTCACTTAAATAAACCCATGTTCGTTTCATATTCAATCTGTTAATAGCCTAAATCCCTAGCCCATTAATTAGAAATCACGTACTGCTTAAGAGAGCTTCCTTTGGTAAGTACTTGGGTGGAAAAAAATCGTTTAGTAATTTTCGGTATAACAATAGTTTTATCACATAGTTTGATCATTTTTTAAAAAGGGAGTAAATGTCCTGCTCCAAAATTGTAAACTCTCCCATGTCCCCAAAAACGAAGGCTGGCACGTGATGCTTTTTTTTGAAAACTGTTAATTTTTATGATTTTAACCCCATAAAACCAGCCTTTGTATCATGAACATGGGAGACTAGATCATTTGCTCCCTTTAAAAAATTCACACATGGCAGTTCAGTTGATGGCCCAAAAGAGAGCTAGGTGTTCCTACTATCACGGCAACAGATCTGCCTAGATGAGCTTATCATCTCCTTTTCCCTGTCATCTAAGCCAAAAAAGACTGATCTTGATTATAAAATAATAATAATAATAAAAGACTGATCCATAGATCATGGGGCTGTTATGCATGCAAGAGAAATATATACGTGGCTGATCAAGAGAATCTCCGCGTGGCAGAAAAACTTTATCTCCATTGGCTACATAGAAAGCCATCTGAAAATGGCTTTTACTTAATCTACACGTGGGAAAAAATGAGAAATCCACCTCTTTTCACCCAGTTCAAGGTGATTTTTGTTTTTTTGCCACCTGTAGTATAGCGCCTGGTGCAAGAGGGTTGCAGGCACATTTTTGCAAGTTGAAAGAACCATGTGGTTTTGCCTATTTGGAGAACAGAACAAAGGATTATCACCCTTACTTAGGGATGTTTAGAATGGGATGGGCCATACTAACCTGGGGCTGTTTGTCAGGCTGTCAGCCTACAGGCCCGCTTATTTCTGAACCTTGCTTGCTAGGATCCCAAGAGTACCAACTTAAATTCCCAAGTATTTAGGTTTAGACCCAGTTCAAATTGTCAAACCCACCTGAAGATCTAAAGGTTGGGCCTGGACCAGGTAACAACGTTGCAGTTCATGATTCCAAGTCTAGTTATGGTTCCCAGGCTGTAAGACCCCTAAGCCGGCCAAGCCTGTATGAAGCCAAAACAGTCGCCTGGATGCGGGACTTTAATTGGATTTAGGGCTAGAAGTTATCCGGAAAATATTAGTGTGCCATTTGCATCTGATCTAAAAATATCTTATCCGGTTCATTTATAAAAATATCCATTTATATAAGATAGGATACGTACATGTATTGATCCGATCCATTTAAATATAACACTATATAGAATATAGCTGTTGGATTTAATACTAATCCAACAGTTTTAAATAGTCTAATAATCAAAATCCTAAAAATACATGAACTCTTTATTTCATAATTGTTATCTCCCCGTCCATGCACGGCAGCACCCACAAGTACAACCACACTATGCCGTATTGACAAAAGGTCACACCCACCACATAGGAGAAGAGATGTGTTTTGCTCCATTTAACATCGTTGCCAAGCCATACAGTCTCAAAGATCTTGGTGAGGATAGAGATGGGTTAGGGAAAACCACACTGGCAACGGTGATGACAACATCTATGGAATTGGTTTTTTTTATTGAATATCCGAAATCCAATCCAAATTTTGGATTACTTATACAGATAGGATACATACATAGTTTTTAATATCCATTAGTTATTGGATCTTTAGGATACGGATATGCTCATATCCAATCCATTTTGCAATCCTAGTTGGATCCATCAATCCTTAGAATGGCAGCTCCTATTCATTTAATAGTCCGAATCCTTCATCGATTCGTTGACATCTCATCTGAAGTAAATTTTATATAGTGCAAAGCTGCTTAACTACTAAAATAGCTACTATTACCATGTGTGTACTGATATGTGTGCTTTATAGAATCTAGACACTCCATTTGATCTCCAAAAACAACTCATCCATAAGAACATGACTTAGATTTCTAGAATTTGCATTGATCAAGTCATCTATAATCGTGGGAGTTTAGGGATAGTGCCAATAGGTGATAAAACGAGGGAAAGTCAATTGAGATGATTTGGACATGTGCAATGAAGACCAATGACTGCACCAGTAAGACGAAGTGAGACAATACAAGTTGAAGGTGCTAGAAGGACTAGAGGAAGGCCAAAATTGACCTGGGTGAAGGTAGTAAAGAAGGATATAGCAACTTGTAATTTAACAACATATAAGACCTTAAATAGAGCGGAATGGCAGAACAAGATTCGTGTAGCCTACCCCAAATAGTTGGGATAAGGCTGTTTGTTGTTGTTGAATTCATCTATAATCGCTGGTTAATTAGACATTAATTTGATTGGTGAAATTATAATACTAAGATGTATCTTGACCATTCTTGTTAAGCCACCTCTTCCTTTGGATGTAGCTTAAAATTCATATCTTTTCAACTACCACCATATAAACAATGAATTTATACAACATTGATCCTGAGTAAGATGATGCAAGTTGAAGGCATTAGAAGGACAACACGAAGGCCAACATTTACTTGGGTTAAAGTAATGGGGAGATACATGGCGGCTTGTGATATAACAACAGGTATGACCCCGAATAGAGTAGAATGGTGGAACAGGATTCTTGTAGTTGACCCCAAGTAATTGGGATAAGACTTTTCTTGTTGCAAGGCACTTAGATATGTTGGGGAACAAATGTTTTATTCCCAAATTGTCAACTCTCCCATGTTCCCAAATACAAAGGCTGGCACAAGATGCTTTTTTGAAAACCTTATTTACGGTTTTAACCCTATACACCTCAGCCTTTGTGTATGGGAACATGAGGGGAGTAGACAATCTGGAAGTAGAACATTTGCTACTGATATGTTGGGATAATAGTTTGTACAATTGAATTAAGGCCCTGTTTGGTTGCCTTGAATTGAATAGAAAAGGATAGAAAAGAATAGAAAAGGAAATTACACAATAAAAGAAAAAATTTATAATTCTCTATCCTTTCCGTATAGTTGTCTGGTTGTCAATAAAAAGAAAAGAAAAACTTATGTGCTATAATTTTCATGAAAAAGGGAGGATTTTCAGGCATGAGTTGGTGAAAATAATATAGTAGCTGCCAAGAAAATAGTTTGTTCCATGAGAAAATTTTAAAAATTGAGGAGTTTTGGTTCTTGAGAGCCAAACAGCTTGAAAATGATTATTTCAAGAAAATTTTGTCATGAATCACGAGAAAACCAGCTTTTAATGGCAACCTGACAGGGCCCATTGTGACCTGCCAACATATGCGACTGACTTCCATAGAAATTTATTCTAATGTCACATAAGGCCTTGATGGAAACTACAAGGGGTATGATGTTGGGGGTGGACCCCTTTACGTCAAATAATAGTTTCCGTCAAAGGATATCTTCCATCATTGATATGGATATTTGTAATTTCAGATTGAATGAAATTGAGCTTTCATTCCTTGTCAAAAAAGAAAAAAATGCATTGAATTTCAGGCAAGGAAATTCTAACGGCTGACACTCATGAAAAGGCCCGCTTGGATTACCTTTAGTTCTTTTAATTTGACTCAATAAAAGATCATCTCCCTCCTTTGGACATCTGCAATGTGATAGAGCCATGTGGCTTTAGTTTACTTATAAAAGAATTTAATGTATCAAAGCAACAGTTGGGCGTAGTTTTGCTTCACCTGACCATTCTAAGTCATGCTCGTCGTCTCACATCACGTTAGCGGAAGCAGGTGAGAGTTGATATAAAATAGCCAATAGATTTAACATCCATTGCAAACAATGGGTTATGCTTATCGTATAAGAGTTTGGGTCATACAAAGCTTACCAAGTCCTTTCAACAGCAATGCTAAGATGTCTCTATCTCATTAGGCAACTGGGAGTAAGTTTCTCAGAACCATCCCTAACTTCTTTAATTCTTTAGAAGACTAAAGAATTGTCATTCAAAGCAGGAACCCGCACTTATGGGACCGATTAATGCTATTAGATATAACATGAAGTGATCAATGCCAATACAACAGGTATAGCCGTATTGTGTCAAGTAGATTTCAATCATATTTTAGAAATAAGTATTCAATAACCCTTGGATAGAATATGAGAGGATCCATGCCAATACAATAGATGTTTAAGTGTTAATTGGATTCCAATTTCTTAAATAAAGAATTAACCGTCTCTCCTAAAACCCTCAGATTGTAGGAGAGGTTAGAATTAATACACTTAATATATTTCAACACTCCCCATCAGAGTGCATCCATGGGAAGATTTGAACTTGTAACTTAAAATTTGCTTTGTTACCATCTTAAATAAAACAATTAACCATCTCTCCTGAAACCCTAAGGTTGTAGGAGAGGTTAGAGTTAATATACTTGAATATATTTCAACACTACCCCTTAGGAGAGACACTCCTGAACAATGAACATAATGGAACTAGGTGTGAGTCCACAGAACGTGCATACATGTACACAAAAAAGCCCGGGAGAGTAATTGTGTCGGGGAGATTTGAAATTGTGACCTAAAACCTGCTCTGATACCATCTTAAATAAAACAATTATCCATCTCTCTTGTAGGAGAGGTTAAAATTAATATATTTCAACACAATTTGATTGTAATAAAGGTATCCAAAATGTAGGGACCAAAACCCTTAAATAAATCAACAATGACTAATCCCAAAACTTTAGGTCTAGTTTCTAGAAGAATAATTCAAGATAGAAAGATTGAAGAAAATAAATAAAATTTATTACGGTTGTTTGTGAAACGCAACATAAACTTTATTTTTTTTACCATTGATAATTTTCAACCCATAGAACTTTCTCAATTACATCCTACATGTTTTAGTCTTCTTTAATATAAAAAGAAAACCTAAAAGTAAAAAAACCAAGTTTCCAAAAAAACAAGAAAATCAATAAACCTAACAACTAACAAATTCTTAACTTTGATTTTAATTAAACTAACTAACAAACTCCAAACTAATTTAATAAACCTAATTAACTTGATTTAATTTCTAACATTATCTCCTTTAAATTAAGTTTTTTTTAATGTGGTCATTCTCATCATCTTTTTCAACTTTGTAAAATTATTTATAAATAGCAACTTTGTAAAAATATCTGAAACTTGATCATTGGATTGGCAAAACTCTAACTAGATCTCAACATCTCTCACAAGTTCACGTATGTAATGGAATTTGATGTCAATATGCTTACTCTTTCCATAATACACTGGATTCTTTGTTAATGAAATTGTTGACTTGTTATCGTACATAACATTTGTTGGAACTTCTTGCTTCTGATTTAAATCACCAAGAATCCGGTATAGTCATACCACTTGAATAACAGAGTTTGTAGCTACTATCTAATATGCTTCCATTGTTGAAAGCGCAACCACCTACTACTTTTTTAATGACCAAGAAAATAATCTTAAACCCATATGAAATGTAAATCCTGAGGTGGTCTTTCTTTTCTCAAAATAGCAACCCAATCACTATCTATGTACTTGACAAGTCCAATCTTTTCTATAGAAGAATAGTAAATATTAGGATCCAATATATCTTTAATGTACCACAAAATTCTCTCTCCAGTCTGCATGTGTAATCGGTGTAACGATTCCATAAACCTACTTATAATCCCAACTCCATAAACAATATTTGGTCTAGTAAAAGTCAAGTACTTAAGACTACCAACTGACCTTTTAAAATATGTGGGATTTACAAGCTCACCTTCATCATCATTGACTAACTTCAATTTCTCTTAAACTAGTTTCTGTATCTGCTTGCATGATTCCATCTTGAATTGTTTTAAAAAAATTTTGTCATACTTTTGCAATAAAATAAAAATACCATTATTTGTCTAGACAACCTCAATTATGAGAAAATAGGACATAAACCCCAAATCTGTTATCTCAAATTGGCTAACCCTAGCTTTCATGAATACTTCAACCATTTTTCAATTATTGCCAATAAATATCAACCACATATAAACACAAAACAAACAAATCACCTTACCAATTGGACTTAACATATATAGTGTATTCATATGGACTTTTATGAAACCCATGTTTAATGAAGTATGCATTAATACGTGTATACCATGCTCTTTGCGCTTGCTTTAACCCATATAAGGCCTTATTTAACTTGTATACCATATTTTCATGCTCATTCTCTACATAACCTGTAGATTGCTTAACATATACCTCCTCTTCAAGTACACCATTCAAAAAAACATATTTGACATCAATTTGAAAAAATTTCCAACTATATTGTGCGGAAAGAGAAATAATCATGTGAACGGTATCAACTATAACAACAGGTGCAAAAACTTCAAAATAGTTAATACCTAGCTTTTGCTTGTAACATTTAGCTACTAATATGGATTTGAAGCAATCTACCTCTCCATTCATATTGTATTTAATTTTGTACACTCACTTGACAATTATAAATTTCTTACCATGTAGTAGAGTAGTAAGATCTCATGTATTACTTTTTTCAATGACATGAATTTCTTCATCTATAGCATGGATCCACCTCTCATCATGTTCGGCTTCCTCAAAATTTACAAAATCACAATCTGTAAATAAAGCATAATTTACAATGTCTTCTTCAGTAACAGTATCATCGGATAAAAACTAATCTTGAAAACGGGTAAGAATAATCCTTGTTGGCATTGCAAATTTGTGAAATTACAAATTTACCACTCATCATGAAGAGTGAATAGTGTTCATCACGAAGATAAAGATGGCTTGCGAAAGGATGAAGTATCGCTATAGTAAGTTGGTTTGTGGTAAATGCACATAAAATAACACTCTTTGAAGGAAGTGGTTCGCGATGTATGAACAATCCTTGGCAATGATTGCTACACTGCAAAGGACATAGGCAGAAATCCAAAATTGCTATATTAAGTGGTATAAATCACGAGGAATTGTGAGAGATGTTTTTTTAGACTCCCAATGTGTCTAGAAATCTAACAGATAAGGTCCCACTCATACAAGACTTCTTTAGGTTGTATAGGTTATCAAATATCACAATCCTAATCTAATTTGGAATTCTACTACATAAAGATTCTTTCATATCATCAAATCCCTCAAATCTAGGGATGAGATAAGAGTGCAAGTTGGAAACCCGCACGGTTAAGGATTCAAGAGACATCTTAAATCTCGTCAACAACCATTAGGAAGCTGCCACATCAACAAGACTCATACATGGAATCTAAGGTCAGTAAATCATTTATAAATATCCCGTGTTTCTACACGATTAGGGGGACTTTTGATAAATTCAAAAAGGCATCTGTACAGTGAGGGTTTTGAAGTAAAGGCGTTCAAGCTCTCTCTCCCACATGTCCAATTCTTCTTTCTCCATCATTACTTTAAGTTCATGCTATTCTATTCTTTGAAGGAAAGCAAATCCATTATACCTTTGCAAATTTTAAGAAAGATGACACAAGCTCCAGGATTTGAAGCTATGTCTAGGTAAGTTAGAGAAGAATTGTAGAAGAGAGGAAAGAAAGCATTTTCATGTATGTTTTATATTAAATATCAATAAACTCTTCAAGTTTCATTATTTTTATGCATCTTACTTTTATACAAGTTGAGAAACAATTAGAAAATTAGAGGTAGGCTTTGCTAAATAGTTGTAGTTAACAAGCTCTTTAAGGAGACTTTGGAGTGATAGTCCCCACATAAAATAATAAACCAGTCCCTTACATGACTAGGTAATTTGAACACTTTGAGTTTCAAGCTTCTCTGAAAGCAACGAAATTTGGTATTACAACCTGTTGACATTGATGACAGCTAAATGACTCTCATTGATTAAGAGATGCAACTAGTAAAATTGTTTCATTAATTTGCTATACATTCTAATCTTCAACGTGACCTTCATCTTTTAATTTTAAATCCATCGGTCTTTTCTTTTTCTCAGACCAGTCTCAAACACCATTTTCATCAAATGTATCAGTACAACTAATAATTATCTTTACACTTTTTTGGTTGTACAACTTGTAACCCTTAATTCTTCATATTAATGTGCTCAATGAAAATAAATTTTCCCTTTATTATTAAGCTTCTTTCTTATTACATGAATTATATTTGTGTATGCAATGCATTCGAATACTTTAAAATGTTTAACTTTGGGTTTTTAATTAACCAGTCCATACTTCTTGTGGGATTTTATTACGAACACTTGTGGTTGGGCAACTATTTAACACATAGACTACACATGCAACGACTTCTATCCAAAATAATTTTGGTAGATTCTTAACTTTCAACATGCATCTAATCATGTTTATAATTGTTCTATTTTTCTTTTAGCTACCCCATTTTATTGTAAGGTATATCTTGAGTCAACAAATGTGTAATTCATTTTTTTCTTGATTAAATCATCACAAGCTAAGTATTCAACACTCTTATCAGTTCTCAAAACTTTAATTTGAAAATCACTTTGTTTTTATAAAAAGCCATAAATTTTTTTAAAGATCACAAGTATCTAATTTACGCTTTAAAAAATAAACTCATGATTTTCTACAAAAATCATCAATTAAGTCATAAAATACTTGTTATCTCCATTTGAATCGACTTCCAACAATCCACATAAATCACTTTGAACTAGTTCCAACGGCTTTGTAGTTCTTCATGATTGTTCAACATAAAAATTATCTCAGTGTTGCTTTATCAAAATACAAGCTTCACATTTTTTATCTTCAGAAAAAAATAATATGTGCTAACCCAAGTACCATCTTCTTTCTAACAAATAATTTCAAACTACCAAAATTCACATCCCCAAACCACATATACTAAAACTAATCATCATTTATCATAGAAATAAAGCAAAGTAAATTTTACAACTAATATTTAAAGTAAATAAATGATTTGGAGTCATTTACCTTTGCTATTAGTCATTTTTGAATATCACTAATAGTGTAAACAACTTTGTTGATGCAAATATCATAACCCCTTTTTAAAAGTTGCCTTATGCTTAAGAGATCTTAGTGAATGTTAGGAATATAATATACATCTAAAATAAATTTATGAGATCTATAATTTAATTTGATGAAATTTTTGTTTTTTTTTTTCCATCACAAAATTTTTTGTATCATTTCCGAATTTTACATTTAACCGCACCGTCTCATCTAACTCAGAGAACATGCATTTTTTTCTACACATATGATTACTATAGCCCATATAAAAAAACACATACATTCTTCTGGTCTTGTTTTGCAACATTGAAAGCTAATAATTACTCGTCAACCATTAGGGTCCGAAGGATTTTCTTCATAATTTGGTGATCTCCCATATCTTCACCATTAGCTCTTATTTGATTTATAAGAACCAACACCTAATTAAAATAATTGGAGATGGTTTAGAATTTTTCATTTTAAGAAGCTCAAATTTCCATTGCAAGGTTTGCAACCTTATATTTTTTTACTTTCTTCACTCTTTTGTAAGAATTCATCAACATGTAAGCCTATTTTGTCGTAGTTGAATATGCAACCTTCTCAAAAACCGGTGCATCCAACGTTTGAAAAATATATAAACAAGTTTTCTGATCTTTCTTTCGTACTTTATTCAACGCATTTTTCTGAGCTTTTGTGAGAGTCTCTTGATTTCCTAGCTCCACAAAACCTTGATCTACAACATCCCAAATCTATTGATATTCAAACATGAATTATATCTAAATCTTCAGGTGTTCAAAATTCTTCCCATGAAATTGTGGGAATTATGGTTGAATCATAATGTTGTTCATCACCATCAACCCTAAACTAATCAGGTTTTAATACCACTTGTAGGAACCCACACCTTAAACCAATCAACAAAAACTAACCCCACAACTTTTATGGCTAGTTTCTAGAAGAACAATTCAAGATAGAAAGATTAGAGAAAATAAATAAAATTGATTAGGGTTGTTCTTGAAACCCAAAATCAACTTTATTCCTATTAATAGTAATAATTTCAATCCACAAAACTCTATCAATTACATATTAAACATTTTAGCCTCTTATATAAATGAAAAACAGAACTTAAAAGTAAAGAAACCAAGTTTCCAAAAAACAAAAAATCAAGAAACTTAACAACTAACAAACTTTTAACTTTGATTTTAATAAAACTAATCAACTAACAAATTCCTAACTAATTCAAGAAACCTAATTAACTTGATTTAATTTCTAACACAAAACCATCAGATTTTAGTAGAAAGGGGTCTTTGCTAATATAAAGTACAGAGAAAATCATCTAAAACTCTGTATCTCTCTACAGTGAACATTATATCACAACCCCAAAAATTTGACCGAAATTTGAGTGACTGTGATAGCTGATAAGCCCGTATGGACTGTACGGCAATTCAGAGCTGTAGACGATTTCATCTCTATAAAGTAGGGGTATGTGTTAAGTGGATTCTTATTAGATGATAATGTAATAAAGGTGGTTGCTCTTCTAATATTTTGGATTCTCTACACTTTCGCGTGAATGAATCAATTGACATGGCTTTATGTTTTTAGGTAGAATATAATAATAAAGAACGTTTGAATATGATTTTTTTTTGGAACTTTAAATAGAAAGTTTTAGTTGTTATTTTGAAGGGCATAGATTTGTTTAAACGGAGGGTCAAGCTTTAATCCGTTGAGCTGAATAAAATTTGTGTAGTTGCACATTCCAAGACCACCACCTATACAAGAGGAACAAATCCCCTACTCCCCTTAAAGTACCCTTAACATGTTGTGTGCATTTTCAATGCGACACAAAGACTAGAAAAGTAAAAAACGAAAAAGAAAATCTCCTCAAATTTATTTTTTGTCTACATATTGCATTGTAAACACACGTAGTGCATTAAGAATACTTTAACGGCAGTAGGGAGAGATCCTTTCTCACACAAGAGCAGTAGTTATATTAAGATAAAGGAAGCAGAGTAGATAGTATGATTCTCTGTGCACTTGGTATGCAATGAAAATGAAAATTGTGGAAAAAACAATCCTGCTCAACTGGACAAAAAATTAATCATCATAACTTTCTAATAATCGCTAACCAGTTAGATTAAAAAAAAAAATTCCTTTAAAGCTGTTGAAAACGGTTGAGTTTTTATAGTGTTAACGATACCTTGGTTTACCGTTTTCAAGTTGTGTTTCAAAATTTTCTGATTTTCTTTGTTTTAAAGAATAGTCTCACATCGGAAACTTGGAAGAACCAAATGCAATATATAAGTTATCATCCCTACTCACTATTGTATTTTGAGAGATCACTTTCTACTGTATAGTGGCAGCGCAATGATACCTCACCCACACAAGCATGGGTATAGGTGCTGGCAAGGGCAATGACAATGGCTTGGACTGTTGGGTGTAAGAGTGTTTGAGGCACACTTTGTACTTTTTAGTGAGTTTCCAAGGAATTTGTGTGATGTAGCATGGATTAACGGATTTTATCTGTTGTGGATGGAAATGATCCTACATTTGAAAAAGATCTGCAACTAACAATTCCACGGATTCGTGACTTTAGTTTGTGGATCTATGACTTCAAGTGGTTTCCTAATGGGCCATACCACTAATGGGCGTCACAGACCAACAAACTGAACTCAGTTGGGGTTGGACTGAAATGAAAAATCTAAATGAACTTGTCGAACAAACTATTTCGTATAGGATTTGATTGATGTCCACCAAAATATGGACACGTGCGTATGTGGGCAGGTGAAACCCATTATATAAGGCCCAAAAATGAGTTAAAAACCCATTAGAAAAAAAGACAGAAAGTGAACTAGAAAGAAAGAGGAGAGGAAGAAAAATGTCAAGAGGGCCATGGACCTCCCTTTTCTTTTATGGACCTAGGATCCTTATAACAATTGGATTTTCTATTCTCATAGGAGGCAATAACTGGAATCTCTACGCTTAAAATTTTCTATGGGATCAGTGATTCTTTTAAAGAACTGACAGTAAGTTAGAGGTGTTAACATTTCTTCTTAACTCGATTTTTACATATGATGTTGATATTACTTAAGGGAAATTTGGTTTAAATTTTTATAAATTTGAAAAAAATTTATTACTTGTTTCTAGGCACCCAACCATTAAGGACAATAAATTTGTATGGAAAGTATCATGGTTTCTTTAGAGAGTTCACCTCATTGAGAGACAAGACTTGATCTGAGTTTAGTTGTATCGCAAAGTTTGCTTAACCACAGTGCCTTGCATATAAAGTGGGATGTCTCAATTATCTTCAACAAATACGATAACAACATCTCGTTGTCTCCAATCAACATTACTTTTTCCTTGATTCCATTTTAAAGGAAAATGTGTAACCTAAGTAC
>JAOXJP010096522.1:0-14519 GCA_025762735.1 Platanus orientalis | reverse complement strand
GTCTCACCTAGATACATGATGTTCTTCTTTGCCTTTTGGATCTAAAAGGCTATTGAGAACGATAATTCAAGTCGCCTCTAGGCCTGGTATTGGTTTCTACCCAAAAAAAAAAATTATCATAAATTTTTGTGTGTAGACACCTAAATGGGGAGGCTGGATCCTGTGGTATGACCAATGTTAATGATCTTAACCCCTAGAAATGATCCCACTGGTCCATGACCCTGTGGCATGGTGTCATGTTTCCATCCCCTGGATTTTTGAGTTTAGAAAGAAAAAAAAGATTGGGGTTTGTTTGGCTTAGTGAATTCCAATTCATTAAATTCTGATGAGTTTGGAAGCTCATGTAAACTACAGTGGAATTGGCTAGTGTCTTCCTCCTCTTCCCACTCATTATTCTTCCTCGATCTCTTCGAAGTTCTTTCTAACAAAAAAGTAAGAACCAACAAGGTTGATAGTGCTTGCAATGCCATGTCAATTACGCGAGGGGAATGACCATGATGTCAATGCTAGAATGCATTACACAGCAATCTGGCTACTTGATTGAACCATGCAGTGATTGCAATCAGTGGCTGAAAGGCCATATCTTTTTATGCCCTGCAATGGTGATTATGAGTGCAGTCAATCACAATTTTGACATTAGAGATGCTGTTTTGGTCGCTGCAGTGGTTTAGTTGTGTAGTATGCAGCAGCGTTAGCTAAACAACCATGGTCATCAATGGCAATGTGGTTGAATAGTTGGTGTTCTATTGCCAACGGCCATATGATAACAATGTCACAGGCCCTCTGCCCTTCCATTTCATTTGAAGAGAGAGAGAGCGAGAGTGAGAGAGAGCGAGAGAGAGATGCCTAAAATAAAATTCCATCAAGCCCCCAAGGTTCAACATAACACACTGAGTTCAGAAAAAGATTGTGAAGATTTCATTGTCATTTTGCAACTATTTTAATCTAGACACCAGAAAGCTCAATATCTGCTGCTCCATTTCTTCATTTGCTTGCCTAAAATTGCTTTTCTCGTACCTACACATGCAAACGACTGCTTTAGCATGTTTAAAGAACAATGTCTACAAAGAAGTTGATGGTTTCAAATGACTTCCTAGCCTGTTACAGCAACAATATTTATCAACAAGTATTTGGGGGCTCCTTGCTTATTCTTGACCATAAGATGGAAAAGGTACCTAAACAAAGAATTGTTCACAAACCATACCTTATCGTAAACAGAATCAGCACAATCACCTACACAATTCAATCAGTTTAAAACAACTGCAAAATGGGTGCCATATTCCATGGTTTTGGGTATCATTGGAAGCACCCTGTTCTAACAGACTTTTACAGGGATCTATAGAAATTGACAAAGTAAGAAGACCTGTATAGCTTTAGTGGTGGTGACTTATCCCAAGTGTCAATCACTTTAGTGGTGGTGACTGAATGAATAAAAATATACTAGCCCAAGGGCAGACAAGTATACATATAAGATAAAAGAATCACAAGATATTATAACACAGATAGAAATTATCAGAGTAAACAGAAAAATAAGTTGCAAATTGTCAGTTTGGGATGAACTTGAGACTAGTCAACCTGTACCCGACTTGATTATAAATGTGATTGAATTTTTATCCTGAATCCCATAAAAGCAAGCATTAGTTAGGTTCTTCAGTAAGCAATTGCCCTGGACTTGATCTGGTAAGAAAATTTCCAATTCAAACCTGAGCAATTAGTGAGTGTTTGCTTTGTGTCAAACCAAGATCCGGGGATTCAGTTAGTCTGATGGGTCAAGAGGTGGTCGGTTTGGTCAGGGAACAAGTGTCTATGTTGCTATTTGGATTCCAACAGCAAGATTGTTTGGTCTGCTCCTACTAGAGAATAACAAAGGAAAAAAGAAATGAAGGGTCACAAAATTCCACATTCACACTGTTAATTGATGGTTTCTTTCGCTGTTGCACAAAACAGACATAGCATTCCATCAAAAGAAGAAGAAGAAGAAGAATAAGATATTGAAGAGTTGGTTAGGATGTAATTCAAAATTCAAGAAAATACACACTAGAGAACAACAAAATTTGGTGCAAGTGACTTAATTAAGAAAAAGAGATTACAGAGCAGGGATATCGTGAATAGCAAGCTGGGACTGACTGTTGGAAAGGTATAGACTATACTTAACCAAATTGAAAGATATGAAGAGCCTGGGGAGGCCTTTATAATAATTCCAAATCAGCAGTTCTTTCTGAATGTTTTTAAAAGTGATCACTTTAAATCTGGATCACACCAGACACAATCCATGACACACAAACACATGCCAAAACAATTAAATATAACTTCAACACCACATAAAACACATTTTATAACCATACGAAATTTAAGTTATCCAATCACATTGGCTTTTCCTTACAATTTTCAACTCGATTCGAACAAAGCCTTATCCAAACTACTTGGGTCAGCTAAGGATTTTTGTTTAACTTGTTTGAGCAAGGTTTTATGCTGCATTCTACCTGATGCAATCATCTTCCTTTATCTGGGCTTGGGACTGGCAGTGCAAAATATATAAAACATTTAAATACAAACACTGGAAGAGTTTCTCATAATTTTCATCTACGACAACAACAACAACCAGCCTTATCCCAACTATTTGGGGTCAACTACACGAATCCTGTTCTGCCAATCCACTCTATTCAGGGCCATATCTGCCATTAAATTCCAAGCAGCCATGTCTCTCCTTTCTACTTCAACCCAAGTCAATTTTGGCCTTCCTCTTGTTCTCCTAACTCCTTCAACTTGCATCGTCTCACTCCCTCTCACTGCAGTTATTGGTCTCGTTGCACATGACCAAACTATCTCAGTTGACTTTCCATCCTTGTGCTACACCGAAGCTCCCGCAAATGTATTCATTCCTAATACTATCCTTTCTAGTCTTGCCACTCATCCATTTCAACATTTTCATTTCAGCCACACGCCTTTTATGTAGGTGTTGTTTGTTAGCTGCCCAACATTAAGCTCCATAAAGCATGGTTGGTCTTATAGCTTTCTTATAAAATTTTCTCTTCAAATTTAGTGGCATTCTTTTATCACACAACACCCCAAAAGCACCTCTCCACTTTAGCCATTCTGCTTTAATTCTATGAGAAACATCATCTACAATATCTCCCTCTTTGTGCATGACTGAACCAAGATAACGAAAATGGTCACTCCAAGGTATCTTTTGGTAATCAATACTAACTACTTCCTCATTTCTACTCCTATTATTGCTAAACTTGCATTCTATATATTTTGCTTTAGTCTGACTTATCTTAAAACAATTTGATTTTAAAACATCCCTTCATAGTTCTAACTTGACATTTACTCCCTCTCTATATTCATCAATCAACACCACATCATCAACAAACAACATACACCATGGGACCTCCTCCTATATACGTCCAATCAACTCATCTATAACTGAGGCAAAAGAGTACTGATGCGGACATTAGACCAAGGTGGGGCCCACACATGGACTTGGTGGGGTCCATAAGAAGACACGCAGAGGAACAAATGGAGATATATGATGAAGTCTTTTAGAGTTATGTTACTGTTTTACGTAATAGTTTATGAGTTATTAGAGTTTAGGACATGGGTATAATTTTAACTTTTGTTTTTGGGAATTTGTGTAATAAGGCATTATTGCCAATGGTATTTTAGTAATTTTAGAGAGTCAACAAGTCAAAGTGGGGCCCTCTAAGAGTGTTGGACAAAATCTTCTAGAGGAACCTGATTTTGCCACTTTTTGTTTTAAAAAAGTGAAGTTTTTAGAAGTTTTGACTTCAGGAAACTCTTCGGTATCAAGTAAGTTAGTAGTTTAAGAGTTTTTAATTTGGTTTATTGTTATTTTCATGAGTTTGTAAGCCTACATATGAGAAACAGGTTTTTGTACTTGGTATGATGGAATTAACAATTTTTTTGCTTGGTTTCTTGGTCTCCATGAGTTGAACTCCTTCTCTTCTTCAAGCTTGAAGAGTCTTCAAGTCCTTGGTTCTTAAGGCTTAGCTTAGTTGGTGATTTCTCACAAAGGTACATATATTTTCCTTATTTGCCTAAACAAGGCTTAGGTTGGTGATTACCTCAAGGTACTCTTCTTTATCTTCTTTCCATTAATTTTTCTGGTTTTTTGTTTTTGAAGAACTTGTTGCCTTGATTTCATTGTCCTGCCTTAACTGATCAATCTTACAACACATTATTGATTGTTTAAGTGTCCTTAAGCTGAACTAAAGCTTTAAGATATTCTTTAGGTGTGTGTTGCATAAATTTTTGGTACATAGTGGAGAAATACTACATCAAATTTGGTATCAAAGCCACATCTCCAACTTATCCTTACATGGTCGGAATCCTTGGATTATTAAAAAATGATAGTGGTTGTGGCTATTTGAAGGGAATTTCATAGGCAAAGATCTATGGTGGGCCTGTGGCCCTTGCTGAAGTCTTTCCTGAGATACTTACTGTACTTGGGTTTGATAATCTTAATTGACTCACAGGTGATTATCTTCAAGATGATTAGATCTTATGTGGGAAGGTCTGGAGGTAAGTCTAAAGCCAAAAAACAAAATGGTTACTTAGATCGTGCCTACCCTCTGTTTGCTTAAATACTCAAGTGAGACCAGCCATGGTATCTTACTGATTGTATAACCTGAGATATAGGGCCAGAGATATGGGGGATTACCATCCTATCAGCTTAGTGATTAAAGGAGGTTATGGGAGGGATTATTTCAGCTACTCAAAGCGCTTTTATTCAAGGGCGTTAGATTTTGGATAGTATTCTCATTGCCAATGAGTGTGTTAACTCGATGAGGAGCACTAAAAGAAAGGGGGTGGTTTGCAAGATTGATATGGAGAAGGCCTATGACCGTGTGGATTGGGAGTTTTATTTTCTAGGTTCTCAGAAAAAAAAAGGTTTTGGGGAGAGACGGATCTCTTAGATGAAAGGTTGCATTGCCGAGCCATTCTTTTCTATTTTGTTGAACGAAACTTCTAAAGGCTTCTTCAAAGCTTCTAGGGGCCTCCGTTAAGGGGATCCACTTCCTCTTTTTCTTTTCACCTTGGTAGCCGATGGTTTAACTGTCATTTTAAGGAAAGTAGAAGAAGCTAGATTAGTGGAAGGTTTTGTTATCAGAGATGATAAAATTATGGTGTCCCACCTCCAGTTTGTTGATGACACGATCCTTTTTTAAAGACAGAAGAGGAAAACATTAGAAATTTGAGGCTTTGTATGCGAATTTTTCAGTTGATATTTGGGTTGAAAGTGACTCTATTCAAAACTAGTACGGTGGGGATTAATGTTGAAGAGAATATTCTCTAAAGTTTTGCTACGATTATGGAATGCTCTGTTGGTAGGTGGCTAATCAAGTATTTGAGTATGCCGCTTAGGGGTAATCCCAAGGCTGTAGCTTTTTGGGATCCGGTGATGGAAAAGATTTCGAAGAAATTGGCTTGTTGGAAAAAATCTTACATATCTCTTGAAAGTCATATCACTTTGATCAAAGGGGCGTTTTCCAATATCCCAGTCTATTATATGTTGATGTTCAAAGTGCCTAATAAGGTGGTGCACACAATTAAATGCTACCAAAGGGACTTCCTAGAGAGGGTGGTGGCCAGAAGAAGGATCATCTCGTCAAATGGAAGGTGGTGGTGAAGCCTAAGGATCAAGGGGAGCTTAGTTTGGACAGAATTAAAGAGAGAAATTTAGCTTTGTTAGGAAAATGGTTGTGGAGGTTCTCGGCGGAATAGGAGAGTCTTTGGCATTCCATCATCCTCAATAGATACGGGTGTGATGAAAATGGGTGGGACTGCAACCGTACTCTTCCCCGATCCCGTTCTCTTTGTTGGCATCATATCAATCCGGTGATTCTCTTATTCTATCCTCACTCAAGGTTCCTCTAAGATAATGGTCTCAACATTCGCTTTTAAAAGGACCTGTGGTGGGGGGAGTCTACCCTTAAGTTGGCTTATCCTCATATCTTTCGTATGGCTCGTTTCAAGGCAAAGATCGTTGAGGTTCTTTCTCAGGGGTCCCACGGGATTGAGTGGAACCTTCATTTTGTTAGGGATCCCTATGAGTGGGAAATCTCTATTGTGGGAAAACTCATGGATGACCTCTATTTGGTTTATGTGGATAGTGAGAGTAAGGATACTCGAGTGTGGGCCCCTACGGCCGATGGTATATTTTCCTCCAAATTTTTTTTCTCCATTTTAACTAGAGACCGTTCTATGTTCTCTTGTTCTTCTTTATCCAACATTTGGACTTCGGTGGCCCCTCCTAAGGTTAAAGCCTTTGCTTGGATCTTTGCCCTTAGGAGACAAAATACAATAGAAGTTCTTCAAAGGAAAAGGTCTTTTTTGTATATTTCTCCCTCTATGTGCCCTCTTTGCAAGATGGACGTTGAATCTGAAAACCATATATTCCTTCACTGTTCCTACACAACAAAAGTGTAGAACTTTTTAACGCAAGTGCTGTCTTTTCACTTTATTATGCCAGAGATAGTGGAGGAGTTGTTTTGCCAATGGGGAAGGGGGGGAAATGTTCCTTAAGGTTATCCTTCTGGGGGTGGTGTGGGGAATTTGGAAGGAGAGGAATAGAAGGGTGTTTGAAGATAAAGCTAGAAATGTGTGATCTGTCATTGATTCTATCTTCTATGAATCTAGTTCTTGGGTTCCTGTAAAAAAAGAGTTACAAAATTTCTCTATGAATGACATGGCCTGCGACTAGGTGGTTTGCTTATCGGACTATAGGATTGCTCAAAAAGCTTCTACCCCAGATTGGATTCCTCTAGGCATTAATACTTGGAAGATCAATTTTGATGGGGCTTCTTTTAGCAATCCAGGGTTGACCGCTTTTTGGTGTGTTATGCATGACTCTCAAGGTCATTTTGAGAGTGAAGGGAGGGCCTCTCGGGATTCAAGATGTCATTTTTACGAAGACTATGGGTCTTTTGGAAGGCTTGAAGCTTGCGAAAACTAAAGGGGCTACAAAGTATATTATTGAAGGGGACTCTTTGACGGCCATCTCTTGGGGTAGGGAGCATAATGGCGGGTCATGGAGATTGAATTACATCTTATCTATGATCAAGGAGCTCATTAAGGAGTTGGATGCCGAGCTAATCCATGTTCCAAGATTTCAAAATTCTTTAGCGTATAAAGTGGCTAAGTGGAGTGTGGGGCAGTCTCACTTGTTTGGGGGGGATTGTATTCTGGATTAGTAATGTAGTGGCTATTGTTTTTTTGTTGTTGTTTTCTCTCTGCAGCTGTCTTGGCTGTTTGTATTATCCCCTTCTTATTTATATATTTGGTTATTCATAAAAGAAAATTGTATAACCTGAAATCCCATCAGATTATCAATTCTTTAGATCACTGTCTTCTTTGCTAAACCTTACTATTTTTTATGAAGCCAATGAGAAGAGATTATTATACGTGCCATCCCACAAGAGAGTCCAATTCACGATTTGTGAAGATTCCTTTAGTTCAAAGAGTTTAGGGATGTTTCCAGTTTATTTTAGGGTTATTTTATTTAAATCCATTTAATTTTAGAGTTGTTTCTGAGGACTGATTTTGGGTTTTATTCTATTGTTACCAGGCCCTAAAGGCCTTAAAAAGGAAAATAAATATTGTTCTAAGAGTTCTTATAATAAGGATTAAGTTTAGGGTTCTAAGCGCAATATTAAAAGTAGGAAAGCATTTTGTCAAACATGGAAGTTAGCCCAAAGCAATGAGTCCAATGTGCTTGTCATGCACAAATCTTCTACATTGTGGTCATGAAAATGCAACAAAAGCATTTTGAATTAGACGACTAGGAGAGATAAAGATTTAAAGAGCATTGAGCAGTTTGTGTCAGAGCTTGGAGGATGATAATGGAGCTCAATGATGTGAAGTTTATAAGTTACTTTGGAAGACCTTGCAGAACTCATTGAATACAAAACTTCATATCTCTAGTGCCTCTCATCTTCAGATTGATAGGCAGATTGAAGTTGTAAGTAAAAGCTTGGAGACTTGCTAAGGTGTCTTTTTAGAGATTATTAACTAGATGGGATTAGATACTTCCAATGGATAAGAGTTCCATTTGATAGAATTACCAGAAGAAGTCTATTTGAAATAGTCCTTGGAGGTTTAGCCAAGGAAGCCCATTGATTTGGTCCCTTTACCACCTCAGCAACACCAAAAGCATAGAAGCAAAAGCATCTTGTCAAACATGGAAGTTAGCCCAAAGCATTGAGTCCTATCACCTGTGAAGCTACAGCTAATCTACATTGACAATTCATTGAATCTAGTGAAGGCGATATGGTAATGGTGCAAATGAGACCTGAGGGATTTCCTAAGGGTACCTTCAAGAAGCTACATTCTAGATATGATGTCGTTAAAATCTTACAGAAGAATAGCATTAATTCTTACATCTAAGAACTACCAAATGACATGTGTATTAGCCCTATTTTTAATTTATAGAAGTTGACACCATATTTTGGAAATCATGATGATTCTAGAATTGTGGATCCATTCATTGGATCACCTCTTGTTTTGAAGCCTATGGAGAAAATCGAGGATATTTTAGATAATGGGATTTTTCTATGGCAAAAGCAACAAGTCAAGTGGAAAGGAAGAATACTATTTGAATGCACATGGATCACAACAGGGTTTGAATCATCTCCAGTCTGAATGGAGTGATATCACTCCAGTACCACTCACTGTGTGACATTATGCATGACAAAGGGTGTTTTTGGTCAATACACATAGGTTAAAGAAGGGAAATAAATAAGTACGTGTGTATTAATTAATACATCCTTTGTCAGACCTTGTGCCACTTCTTGGACAGAGACTAGGGTGTTATCTGTCCATTCAGACAGGAGATGATGTGAAGTGTGAAACCATCACAACAGAAGAACTCCAACGACTTAATCCAGACTTATATGATCAATACTACAACTTTAGCTTGCTAGGGTAGAATTCCAACAAGCCGGGGAGAGATGATAAGAACCAACCCTTTAAAGTTTATAGCTACAAGAGAAGAAGACAGAAAAATTGATGCAGAACAATAGAGAAGATACCAAAAATTGATGTAGGATAATCCTAAGAGCCTCAAGCAATTGTTAGAATTAAAGTGTGGAAGCAAAATAGCTCAAGAATAATTTAGAACATTCAATTAGCCACAAAATTTAAAATCAGAGACTAAATTTAAGGAAAATATGAAAGAGATTAGAAAAGCAAGAGAAAATAGAGAGAACTAATCCCAAAGGGCAATTATGGCATTTCTGGACAGAACAGAACCCACAAAATTATCAAAAATACCCCTGGTCGTGCGTCAGAAAATTAAACCTTCCAGATATTTTTTGATGTGCACAAGGAGGCTACAGTCCAAATTTCATGAAATTCTATTCAAATTTGATGGGTCAAATTAAAAATTTGCATAAATGTGAAGGTCTTTAATGGAGGACTCAAGCACAATAGAGAAATCTTTAGAAATTAAGAGAGGAGGAGGGGAATCAGTGGGGAAAGAGAGGACTTTTGTAGGGGACCCAAGGGGGTGCAAAACCCTAAAATAAAAGAAGAAATAAGAGGAATTTTAGAGGGTGTGATTTTGACTTTTCATATACCCAGAAATTCAGCAAAGTAGAAATTAGTAAGATCAGCACAGCATAAACTCACAGGAAATATCAGATTTAAAGATGATTTTTTTTATTAGTGATCAAACCTGATAAATATGGGCTAGATACCTTCTTATTGCTGTATGTAATTGAGCTTGGAAGCGGATCTGAAACCACTCATGAAGGCTTATGATCTGCGATATGACCTTCAGTCCAGCAGCATCTCTATGGAAGATAAAGTGATGTTTAAGAAGGTGCAAGATGAAGAAATCGTGGATTAGAAGATGGGTCGCAGGAGAAAGAAGAAGAAATATGAAGAAGAGAAGGGAGAGAACTAGAGAGATGGAAGAGAGTAAGATAAGATAATGGAATAGGAAAGAGGGACCTCACAGTTGCACCTTCCAAGGAGAAGAGAAAGAATAGGGGGGAGCCACTAGGTGGCATCACCCTAGGGAAGAAACAGGCCCACGGCTTTATCTTGGGAGCACCCAATATTATAACAAATTTTCTGGAAATCTTTACTGTATTGTATTGCATGGTATGTTGCCTTTAAACAGGCTTACATCCTTAAGGATTTAGAACATTCTAAATAAAGAAACCTACTAAAAACTAAAAACTATATCTCAAACTTGCTAAAAAAACACACTTTCTAAAACATCAACTTTCCTAACTCTAAAATTGCCAAATCATGTGAGATTCCCAAGCTGTCAACCAGCCATCTAGTGGCCCCCCTTCTATTGACTTTAGGGGTAACTAGAGAACAAACAATGAGATGGATGACCAGCCACTTTGTGGGTCCCATTGGCAGATGTGGTAGCCCACTAAAAGACCCAAAACACCCCGAACGACCATCCCTATAAATTCCCCATAAACCCATCGCCAAAAGGCCTAACTACATCAACACCCTTAATATAAAAAATCCTAATTCTACCCTTAGCACTATTGGCTTTATTACAAAAATAACATACCCCTTAAACAATTAAAATAACCCACACATGACACAAGACTTGAACCTTACCCTCTTGTGTGGTGGTATATAAAGGAGTTTCTTCTTGTTGTCCGCATCAAAAATTCAGTCATGGAGCCCTTACAGCAACTTGATTGATTGTGGGGACCACATGGGATTTGAAAAGAGGTTTGAATACCACTGTAGTTGGACTGTTACGGGTCCACATCTTTTATTTTTGTTTTTAATTTCTCCTTTATGGAGAAAAGGGTAGTTTAGATATTTCAAAATTTTTGTTTGGTATCTAGGTAAAGTCTATTCAATTCATTATTATTTTGGTTAATTTGAGTTTTGCTTTATCTTAGAACTTGTGTCCAAAGTCTAAACATGGCCTACAGTTGTGTTCTTGTTAATTTATAACTTGAGAAATTATGGTTAAGTCAACCAAAAATCCAGAATGGGGAAAACTAACCTGGACGTGTGATATATATCCCCCATTGTAAAAAAAAATTCATTATGATTATTAGAGGACGAAATCATGCTTGGAACAGCCTTTTTCTGGTGTGACTCTAGATCTGGAAGTGTGTCGCTTCCAAACCCCGGATGTGACTCCTAGGAGACCACTAGCGTATCCATAATTGGTATCCTTTTCTGTCTATTTCTTCTTCACAAGTTACTGCTCAGGTGCATTGCTCATGTGCCATCAATCATGCAATATAGTTCACAAGCTATTGTTTCTTCTTCTTTTTCATTACTTTCTGTTTCTTTTTTTTCTGAAAAATATTCTGATATCAGCCTGAGTATAATACAGCCAACTTTTTAACCCTACTTTTCTTCCTAAACCCTAACCCACCCTAATCAACCTTTGAATTTTCTGTTTTCCTTATAGCCAATTGACAGCTGAATGTTATTACTGTTTCCCCTTCAATTAACAGACCATGCACCAGTGCACCACCACTTCCCTAGTACTAACATATCCAATGGCTACCTTTACTACTACACTTTTATTTCAACCTTTGGTTTTTGGTCTCCACCCCCACTCATAAATTCGTTCTTCCCCATACCACGAAACCCTACTTTAAGCCAAATCCAGCAACCCTTTTCATCACCTCATATCGGTTCCTTAATTTTAAATACTTTTTTTTTTATGGTAATCAAGAGAATTTTATTGAAAGAAAGAAAACACAACAAGATCAAACTTCACCCAGAAAGTGAAACAAGCCAAAAATAAAATTATTCCTCAACAATCAACAATCATCCACTATTCCTCAACAATAACCTATTCTAAAACAATTTCCAGAAAGTTTAATCTTCTATTAAACCCAAGTAATTCCCTTATATTTGAAGAAGGAAATCAGAATTTCTCTCTTAGTTCTGCATCATACATGAATTACAGAGTAACACTAAAAAGATTAATATTTCGTGCTCCATTTTTCCATTTGCTAGCCTAAAATTGCTTTATCATACCCACACAGGAAAACGATTTCCTTAGTATGTTAAAATAACAACATCAACTGTCATGCTGATGCTTAAAAATGATTTCCTAGAGGGTTACAGTAACAATATTTACTAATAAGTAGTGATGGCTCCTGCTATTTCTAGATTATAAAAGGTACATAAACAAATTGCCCTATTCCATGGTTATGGGTATCACAATACACTGAAGCACTCTTTGCTTTATGAAGATAGGATGTCATTTCCTAATGTGAAGACACTCTTTTACAAGGATCTATAGAAGGTGACATCACAAAATAAGCAGACCTGTACACATTCTTATGGCAGGTCCAAGTGAAATGAGGCACTCCACATGAATAATCCTTTGAAACCTACTTGGAAGCCCTTGAATTTCAAGATCCTTAAATGTGTTGCTTTCAGGGTCATAAGAGATCAGAGCTTTGCCATAAAACACTAGCTTAATCTCCCCATTCTCCCAAAGACACAAGGGGCGAGCAGGATTAATGCAGATTAGGAGTGAGGAAGAATGAAGATGGAACCAACCATGTTATGCAATTTCGTTCTGCTTGCAGACCTACATTAAATTCAGTTCAAGTGGAGAGAGTTTGTGAAATTGAACAATCAAAAGTGTAATATCATCATAAATTTAAGGCCAAAGAGTAGAACACTTGCAAAAGTAAAAAGGTTTCTGCCACAGAAGAAGCTAACTAAAATACGCCTGCAAGATATTAAAAGAGATCACAATTGGGTTTATATGTGGAGGGCAGAGAATAACCATTAACAAATAAGGAGCCTTGACTCGACATATTATTCAATTCCTGTTTTGTTTCAAGAACCCTATGAAACTGAAGGATGGGCAGATACAAACAGTTGCAAGGCATATACAATTAATAAGACAATGGATCTAAAAAAACTAAATAGAAATCTACCAAGAGGTAATCTATACCAAAAAGTATAAAACAGAATAATTGATTTTACCTCTTCTCTTTTTATCATCCCTGAATTCCGAAGGCCACCTCGGCTGAAATGAGGCTTCCCACATGAATAACAGGCTCAAACCACTTTGGAAGCCCCTGAATTATAAGATTCTTAAGCTCTTCATTTTCTGGGTTATAAGAAAGTAGATATATGTTTCTATAATCTAGTAAAATCTCCCCATTCTTCAGAAGGCATAAAACTTGGACGAATCTCCAATTCAACATATCCACTCCCCTTGCCAAATATTTTTGAATGATGAACTGTTTGGTCCAAGACTCTTTCACACCATAATCTTTCATCACCCATATTTCAATCTGTTCATTACTACCATAAACAGCTGCAGAAAGACACCCTCCTAAATCAAACAGATGAAAATTATTCTTATCTAGGCTGCCGCAATCAGGGCGTGGGACCTCTTGGAATTTCTCCTCTCCCAGGTCAAATGAAACAATAACCACTGGAAAAGTTTGCAGAAACGTAGGGCTACCAATCATCCAGTGAAGAGCACCGTTCAATAACACCTCTGCTGTTCGCCCCGTTACTCGGTAAGGAGCGTGGCCTATGTTTCTCCATACATCTGTGCCAAGAGTAAATATTTGGATCACTGACTTCTCATATTCTACAGTGCCATTCAACCCAATACATGGAAATCTAGAATACACAAACCGTACCACCTTATATTCCTCAGTAATGGGATGAAAACCGAATCCCAGTACCACACTCTGATTCATATACTGGATGGCTTTGGGCAGCTCTATGTGGTTTCCTATAAATGGATTGAAAATGAACAGTTGATTGTAGTATAGTGAATCAGATAAGCATAACAGGCCATTACACGAACCCACTACACGGAAATTGGGCTTCGCAGACATGAATGAAGTATCAATTTTTGTTACCTTTTTGCTATAACCCTGACGACCATCGTTGTTTAGAAAATACAGTTGGTTTCGGAGAAGGGCGTCAAGAAAGATGATACATGGGTTGCTCTCTGTAGCAGGGACATTATGGAAGTGAGGCAGACGAGGGTCATGGATCAATCTGCGCCAGGCTCGGCATACGCACTTGGATCGAATGAGAGACGTGACGGGTAGTCTTGAGAGGACGTCGAAGGAGATATCGATTGGGAGTTCCTCCAACCCACTTGTAGCTTGATGATCTTCTTCTTGTGGGCAGCTCTGGCTTTTCTTCCATTCCTTCTGGTTAGCCTGTTTCATGACTCAGGTTGAGACAAGGTTATGACAGCAAAATGGGGAAGAAGATGAAAGACTTTGCAGATGAACAAGGATCTAACTTTACCAAGGAAACAAACAAAAGTGGATTTTGATTTGGACTTCGCTTCAGCAACCCGCAATCGTGTTATATTGCTTTTGACTGTAGATTTTTTGATTGTAAACTGATTGGGTAAGACAATTTAGAGAGTGGCTAAAGTTGGAATGACGTGAGGGCTGACATATCAGTGTCAAAAAACGAAAGCATCCCCAAAAATGTATTTCCTTTTTTCTGTACTGATGTGTCAGACCTGATGTCATTCTAACTTTAGCCATTCTCTAAGC
>JAOXJP010096501.1:0-14520 GCA_025762735.1 Platanus orientalis | reverse complement strand
AAAAAAAAAAAATTCTAGAGTGCTGAAAATAGTAATGAAACGTTATGATATAGTCTGATACTCGGATATTATTTAAGCTGGGTGTCTATTTCCATTAGATGGCTTATAAACAATGATTCTACATATTGCTCAGTAGAGGGGGCTGTGGGGATGCCAAAAGAAGTATTGTTTCCTTGTTAGTTTTTCTCTGTGTTTTTTAAATCAGATTCCTTAAGCTTCGTGGGTCTTTTAATACGAGGATATTTATATTAAGTCAAACCACTTAAAAGCCTGGGGGTGATCCTCTTCAGTATCTCATCAAAAGCACATCTTGCAATCTCCCTCTATCGTCTATAACATGGTGATCCTCCTAATGCAGTCTTTGCTTATGGATATATTTCTCTAAACAAAACAAAGAGTGCCCAATGAGCAATATCCAGTCCATAAGCAGGTGAGATGGGTGTTGGGAAGGCTGGGATAGGCCAGCCAAGGTCTGCTGGAAATTGAGGGAGTCACTCATTTCCATGCATTGAACCCTAGTTCTGGCCAGTTGAAGTCCCTGCTGAATGGCCCGCAGCTCAACGATGGCAATGGTAGTGTTTCCGAGTAGCTTGGAGAAATCAGTAATGGATAAAGATCTGTCAATATCCTTCACTTGCTGGTCTAAAAAGTTGTTGTAAAAGGATTTGAAACACTTAAGCAGTTGATTAATATTACATTGCTATAATAACATGAAATGGCAAACATGACGAAGAATGCTCAGGATAGTATGGCACAACCTAATGCCATCTATCATTGCACTTCATGGATCTCAAGTCTCAAGCTTCTGAAATGAAAGCAGAAAAGAGAAACCATGTCTTAACTGAGGGAGGCAAGGGTAGTTATTTTAAGTGATTGAGAACATAGTAATTTATTTAAGACAGGTTAATTCAATTATTCATTCCTGTAGATGAAAGTGATCTGTTCTGTTTACGTAAGTGGGACAACCCAACGCATGGAAAACTCCATGAAAGCAGCGTCAAGTTATATTGATGGTTAGCATCGGTTCATCAACAAGGCTTTCTATGATCAATCCAAGAGGCCGGGCCAATTGGATGATCAAGTCAATTTTCATGTTGCAAATGACAGACAATTTCCTTAAGGTTTAGGTACGAACAATCCATGAACGGACAAGGTCCAAATGGGGTCGGGCTGGCAAATCAGCACCAAAAGTGATAAGCGCCCCCCAAAAAGTGTACGTCACTTTTTCGGCACTAATGTGGCCGCCCTTGACGCCATTCGTATCTATCCATTCAGGGAGTGTTTGTACCAAATCAAAGGTCAGTCAATTTCCATGTCTGCAACAGGGAGAGCTTTGATTCACATTCACTTGCCTCAACAGGGGAAGTTAGCTAGACCTGATGATCCCAGCTGCTAAGATTAATGCTGGATCTGCTAGCTGAAAGGTCCTTCCATACTAAAACAAGTGAATCATGTGGACAGTGGATCAGCGAGGATAGAGGAAAGGAGGCATAAAGTACCACAGTGCAGTGCATTGACAAAGTAGCCGTCAATATATAATAAGCAGTAGGCAGTAAGAATTGGGAACCATCTGCCCTCCCTAAGATACCTAACGCTACTGTGTACATAAATGAATGTACCAAAATAACAATGCAGCAATGAATATGACGACAATGGTGATTGTGCCTGATATTCTATCCTCAAAATTCCTCTACTTTAACGGCCTCACGAGGCATATCGTATGCATCTTTGGCCCTTGACTTCTTGACACCAGCCGTGAACCAGACCTTGTCAGACTTATAGCTCTCAATGGCCACACTGGTGACTTTAACCCATACTAGGACCTTTGTCTTCATTCCTTCTATCCCGGTGAGCTTTCCCCTCATTAGTATCCCTTTGACACGAGTAGCATACCTTACTACTGAGGAATCCTTGAAACTGATCTCACAGGTTGATGGCAGGTACACAATCAGCTTAGCCTTTGTCTCATCAAACTCATAACAAGTTATGTTCCGGGGGAAGAGGCCTGGTGGTAGATTGTACTCTCGAAGGAGATCTGGCAAGGCTTTCTGTGGCTTGCCTACAGGAAGAAACAGAAAGGTAAGCTTCCTATATTTTGGTTGCATACAAGTTAGCAATTTTGAATATGTGCATAAACCAATGTATATAGACGTCCATTGCTGATAGAGCATATCAAGAACAAAAAATGCTGGATAAATATGACAACACATATGCATATGTGAAGTCCACGCAGCAAACCGAGGCCCTGCCTGCACCTAGACAAATGACATTAAGTGTTTCAGTGGCGCATAAATGAAGATTCATTGTGAAGTATAAGCACTTGTTTGACAAATCACTTAGTTAGGCATAGGTGGTTTAAGACAGCTAGTTGGACTGAGACCAGAAAAGTGGTTCTACAGAAAAGGGAACCCTAAAACATACTTCCAAGGGAAGTTGAGTGATTTAGCTCAACATCTTCCACCATTTATTGAATTCTGCACAGTGATTTTGTATTTTTGTTGGGAGAGTATTACTTTGATAAATTTGAAAAGATAACTCAAGATTGTTGTAAAATACCAATAGTCCACCATTTCACAAGTGATCATAGAAAGCCACACCCAATTGGAGACTTCACAAGTGATCAATTCCACCATTTCAGCCACCCTTTTTTGCCTAAAAATTTGCCTATTTCTTCCCTTCCAAATTCCCCAAAGAATTCCATGTAAGATGCTGATCCAAAAGGATTGATCCTGCATGCTTAATATCCCTCCATTCAATTCTCACAACCAAGAGGAATTAAAATCTCCACCTAAATCATGGATTTCAAAGTTTGAACTTTAAATAAGTCTGGGAATGACCTTATCACATCTCTAAACCAACAATTAAAGTTAAATCTACTATAAATCTTTCATTACTTTAGCCCTGATTTTCAGAGGTCAAAACTTGCCCATTTGGCTAGGTTTTGGTATATCATTAGAAAGGTTATTCAGTTGCCTTCATTTGAGACCACAATTTCATAAATCCAATGTGATTTGGGAGAGTTGTGACCAAATTACTTAAGGGGTATCAGTATGTGATGAGAATAGTTTGTTTTTTTGGTAGGTTTGTTTTGTTTTAAGGTCTAGGGTCATGTGAGTATCAAATTTTAATTGAGTTAGTTTTATTTAGTAAGTCTTCTTTGGTCATAAGGTTTAGTTTTCTAGAGTCTTAGGTTTTTAGTATATTTTAAGACACAAGTTGCTTTTTTTAGTAGATATAGTTGTAGAAGTTTAGCAAGTGTTAAAAGGGTCTAAAGGGAATGATTTCTAATTTCAACATGACGTAATCTATATAAAGGGCCATGCCCATACATTTTTGCATGGTGATTTTGAGAAATAAAGCTTTGTTTTTTGGGGTGTTAAAGTTGAACTTCTTCCCCATCCCACGGTTGGACTGTGGTAGAGGGCCTTGGAGGGCTCAAACTGCAGTAGTTTGGAACTAATACAGATCATTTATTGATAATTGATGGCACTTTATTGAAAAAAATACAGCTCTTCTCTTCTTCTTCAGTTTTTAAGCATCCCAAGCAATATACTACAGCAGTTTTGTTTCTATCATTGAAATCTGAAATTTACTTGAGCTTCTTCTATTTTTCTGGGTTATAGATTTGAATCACTTCATCTGACCATATTTTATTGTGATACTTGGTATTCTGTTCCTCACCCCGTGCGGGTATTGTTCACCAATTTTCTGGGTTGGTTTTGTGCCTTCTGGAATTCAGACCTGAGTTTTTGATACTTAAAGGGGTTACTCTTACTAGTTTGGTCTGAAATTTGCTAGATCAACACTTCTTATACTCTACTCGCCTAAATAATACAAGTATATCCTAAAACCCTATCCCTAATTTCTGGCCTCCGTAAATTTTGTCCAGCAACCCTGATTCTGAGTTCTAAACGTGTGGTGCTGTTTCATGTCTGATTTGAGACTCTTTGGTTCTATTCTGGGCCCATAACCTGCAGGATTTCTATAGCCTTTGACTATTCTGCATAATTACCCATCCTGTAACCATGCAAATATGAACTCCTAGAATTCAAACACAGCCTCAACAAACATTCCTAGGTGAATGGGAGGCACTATTTATTTTATTTTTTTCAAACTTTTTATAGATAAAACAGGGGCAGGAAAAGGATTCTCTTTTGACATATAGTGGAGGGCCTTTGTTGAAATATGCCAATGGTGGGGGGAGTGGTTAGACAAGCAGACCCCTTTTGTCCCACCACCTCAGTTACCACGTGTAAAAATCCTCTATTAACAGGAATGCAAGCTTGCCATGGCTTAACAGGCTAACAGACCTCAGAAAGCAATATACAGATGCATTCATACATAAAAAGGAGTGGCATAAACCAAGCAATTTTTCTCTGAATAAGTTTTCATAGATCAAATTGGCCTAACATGGTTCACCAGAAAATACTCGTCCCAAAATTAAGCGGTAATCCAACAAAAAAAATTAAAAAAAATTCAATGCAAACCAATCTATATTTGATTGGAAAAAGGAAGAGTGATTCCTCCAGAATTCAGAGTGATAAATAAGGTAAGCTCCACTACTTTTAATAGTTTTCCCTCACTTATAAGGGGTGTACAAAATTTTCAAGCCTTTCATGCAGAAATCACCACCTTAATTCATTGGCTTTTGATCTCGAAGCAACTATCTAGGTATTTGGGTTTCCACTAATACCAGAATTTTAACATTTTGCGAAGGAGAGAAACACCATTTCTTTGAGCCTCCTCCATGGCCTGGTGAACACTCATGATATGCCGATATTGGCACTTATACACATGCATGCATATCATCATTATCATCCAAAGTCTTGTCCAAGTATTTATGGCTGGCCACGAAAATCCTTGTTAACCAACCATTCTATTGAGTGTTATCCTCTGCTAATGCATATTCCTTCAAATCCTCTACTACATTAATCCATGTTCTTTCGAACACTTCTCTCTTTTAATGATGATTTTGGAATGCGTACCACATGGACGCCATATAGGCACCCAAAGTGTAGATATGTTGGCCATGTGATCTTTCTTTTCCATATCACTTTGGAAAGTGGAGTGTTGGTTTGGTAGTGGGGTATTGGGATTATTGCCAATATGATAGCGACAAGAAATAAATGTCGAGGAGATATGAATGTTGCTGTAGTCAATGAACAGACTACAGAGAGAAAGAGGGGGGGGGGGGATGAAATAACAACCACCAACATAGGGTTGTGTCCCACCTACTTGGAGTCGTATCTCAAGTCTCAACCACTAAAAGGGATATGTGACCCGTTCAACTAAATACAAAAATATGAAACAAAGAGAAATGAGATTGGGGAACTTTCACAATAAGGGAGACCCTTAGGGGAAAAGGTAGGTGATCTCCATGTTGTTGCTCTTCTTTGAGGACATCACCTTCCTTTTTCCTTCAGTGTCTCCTTGTAAGAGAGTCCACCTGTTTCTCTTTCTCCTTGTCCTTGTTTCATATATGTTTATCTAGTCAAAGGGGTCTTCCTTCATATGTGGGACATGAGCCCAATTTTGTGGGTACTTCCATCTGCCTCCCCACCCCCCCACGGCCCCACCCCACTACATCTCTGACTTTCTAATCAAGGAAGGCAACTCATGCACATCACATCATTGTGTCCATATACGCTATCAAATTGGTAATCATCCTGAACCCCTACCACCAAACCAATACTACTTTTGCTCAGGTGATATGGAAAAACAAGATCACATGGTGCCGGATTAATGCTTAGATGCCTATGCAGCATCCACGTAAAATCCATAACAAGGTCATCATCAACACCCGCCTATTTTCAGAACACCTTTGATTTGCACCAGTATCCTCCTATCTTACTGTAAGTTGTAATGATGGCCTTTGTTGCATATAACCAAATTGTCTCAGACAATCCTCCTTTGTGTTTCACCAATCAAAGCTACTTCTAATTTCCCTCCAATGTGCTCTTTTATCTGTTTTGTCTTTCCTAGCCTTGACTCTCATTAATTACAGCATCCTTATCAGATATATATGTGCAATACCATGTATTGCTTACATGAAGTGTCAAAGGTCAAAGAAGAGTTACCCACACAAATGCACGCACATGTATACATACATGCATTATCTAACTTCAAAGCAACAGATCAAAGCTTTTATTCATAACTTGAAATTGCAGAGAAAATCTTCCTCGGCGATTTCCTAAAAGTGAATCTAACTTGAAATGGCAGAAAACTCTTAACAGATGAGATGATTAAATGTGGCATGATGCAAGTAGAGTATGTTACACAATTCAGAATGGCACATCTTTTTTGTTTTCTTTGCAGTTTGCATCAAGTAAAAGTAAAAGAGCAATCATCAAGGTTTTCCTGCAATTTTCAGCAAGGAAACAAGACACTTATGTGTATATCATAAGACATTGCAGTAAGGGAAAAAACAATTCTCACAGTATCAAGTTATAATTCATGATTCATTTACTAATAAACTAGCCACAGGCCTGGGTTCAAAACCTGTCATCACCTACTAATAAATTAACCACTAACATTTACCTATCAAAAAATAATAATAATTCATGATTCATTTACCACTCCCAGCACCATTCTTCCAATCTCTCATCAAGACTTCATCTCAAACTCCACCCGCCTATGGAATATTCCCATGCCCATCAATTACATGATCACTCAAAGCAACACTCAGAAGATCCTCAACAAATACAACCTGTACTGCTAAAAGTATTAGTAGTCAAAACTCCACCAATTTCACCACCTTAAAAAGAAAACCTAGCATACAACAAATAGGGAGACCAAATGATTCCAAATCCATTTTGGTGCCAAGAGCTTTCTAAAGGATAGCTTTGGCACTTGGTTATGACAAAAATACTGAAGGTGGGGCCAACTCCCAACTCATTCCACCTTATCCACTTTTCTGGCTTTCACATAGGTTAAGAAGATGGAAATTTCTTAGGCCACTCTGGTTGAACCTAGGGCTATCAATGAGCTGAGCCTGAGCCTTGATTTAAGTTTGTTTCCTAATTGAGCCTGAGCCAAGCTTCACGAAGCTCAGCTTGTTAAAAGCTTGGGTGTATGGACCACCTCTTTATTCACTGTCAGGTTGTCAGGGAAATCTGGGTCTTCTTCCTTTCTTATCTTAATGTCTTTGGGTGTTCCCTAATTCTTTCAGAGACCTGATTTGTGGCTGGTGGTCTGCTAGCTTAGATGGTATCTTTCAGGTGATTTGGTGGGTTCTTCCAAGGGCTATTTGCTGGGTGGTTTGGAAGGAGAGGAACTTATGCATTTTTTAGGATTGATTCACATCTAAGGATCGAATTGCTGTTCGGGTCCATGAGCTTCTTAGGGATTGGTTGTACATTCATCCTGACTCTGATGAATCAGATTGGGTTGTGGCCTGGGAGGGCCTTGACCATTTAGTTTGAGCTGTTTGGTTGTGCTTTTGTTTGTTGCTTTGTTTGCTTTTGTTTTCTCTGTTTAGTTTCTTGTCTCTAGGTTCACCGCCCTGGTGAAGCCTTTGTGTTGTTCTTTGCCACTTTCTCTTTTTAATATATATTTCTGATGCTTTATCTCTCTCTCTCAAAAAAAAAATCCACAGGACTAAATACCAATAAAATAAAATACAAGGACTACTGACAAGTGCATTTATTAAGTGACCAATCTATACAAAGCACTGCTTGATCACTGACTTAGTTTCATTTAAATCAAAAGATGCACGTTGAGGAAAGTAGCTTCACACCTTTTAGTTTGTTGAAGATCCATTTAGCCTTCTCTTCAACAGTATTTGAGAAAGACTGCATTACAAAGCATCATTTCAGCAGGAAAAAAGAGAGAAGGAAGAAATAAAAGCAGTGGCAACAAATGTATCTAAGCATACATCCCAAGTGAGCACTAACTGTAACCAGATGTAATAATATGTATTTATTTTTATCATAGCATCCAACCTCCAAATTGAAATATGAAGCTTGGCAGGTTTTAGAAGGAGCTGTGCACAAGGTTATATGGACTGAATATATAAATGTCTTAGTAACACCATGGTAAATAAAAAAACAAAGTTCATCAATTCATGAAAGTTATAAATCAGGAATGCCATAAAATAAGATGATGGGCCATAGACATTTAAATCCAAAGAAGAAGGCTAAACAAAATTCATGAAAACATAAGGTACAGGGGCTTCCAACACATTAACATAAGGAAAAATGGGAATTAAGTCAGCGGACCACATCTTTAATGTGCTGTAACCCAAAACCATTAGGATCCAACGAACATACCATTCTGGCTTATCCAACAAGATGGCAATCTAATATCTATAGCAAGATCCTTTATTTTGATTATGTTAAAACACATCAGTTTTTGGAGAGCTTGAGTTGATAAATTGTGATTCCTATCCAGCAAAAAAAATAATAATAACAAATTGTGATTCTTCTAATGTAGATGAATGGAAGTTCTCAAATTTACCAGTAAATAAATCCGTGCCTCCAAGGATTGAACTAATGAGTTATCCAAACAATTATTGTATTAAAAAAAATGATATCTTTAAGCATTTGATGGATTGTCTTTTGGTTACATGTGGAAAGATAATAAAGCTCTAGGTGAATATCTTTACCACAGTGGTTATAAATTTCCTTTTCTTTTTTGCATTTTTTTAATGTTGGAATATCTAACTTATTATTATTATTATTATTATTATTTTTTAAAGATAAGATACTTTATAAAAAATGGCTAAAAAGCCCCACTAAACAGCATGAGAGATGCTCCAAAGAGTGGAGCCACAGACTAAGTACTAGAGATGATACAAGAGTTCCAGTCGAAAATCCATCTCCCAAAAGGAGGGTAACTCCTTCCTAGCGAAAGTGATATCCAGTCATACGATTTTGAAAGAGTCATGTCCACCAACTTATGGTAAGGCTAAGATTCCCCTTCAAATGTTCTTTTGTTACGTTCCTCCCAATTGGATTAACAGACAACCATTGGGATCAACTTCCACACTTCTTTCTCCACCCAAGTTCCTCCTCTGAAAGACTGGGCCGTTCAACAATCAAAAAGGCCCCTTAAAGACTGGGGTTGGACCCATTGCACTTGGAATTAGCCCAACATGTAGAGTCCATATAGCGTCCGCAACCGAACAATGAATAAACAGATGATCCGAAGACTCACCAGCCGAGATACACATGCAACACCTATTCGGTACCATAAAACCTCTGCGAATGAGGTTATCAATGGTTGGAGCATGGTTCCACCACAATTCCCACATGAAAAATGAGATTTTGGATGAAATTTGAATTTCCACGGAAAGAAGCAAAACAGGGGCTGAAATAGAGCCTCATACATAGACTTCACAAAGAAACCTTTCTCTCTATATATTTTTTAGTAAAAGGTGAAAGAATAGTTGGCTTTGTGCTCACCACGCTTTGTGCTCACCACGACCTCTCATCATCCCTTTCTCTCCCCCCAAGCATAACTCTCCAAGAGATCCAACATCTGTTTATTATCCTTTACCTCCCAATCATTAAGATTTCTTTTGGGCTGAATGTTTCATGAGCAGAAAGCTCTGGTTCTAATCATGTGTTCCTCCAGTGTTCCCCATTTGCATCTTGCCACATTATACCAAGAAGGAAATAAATGATAGAGAGGCTCAATGGAGCACCATGCATCATGCCAAAATAGCACTCTTACCATTATTTATCTTGAATTTGGAGAATTTGGAGAGAATCCAGACCCCTTTATGAATACTTGTCCATACTCCACACCATATAGGACCCATTGGATCCTTACTACACCATCCATTACGATCCTCCCAATATTTGACAACAACCACTCATCTCCATAGAGCTTGGCAGTCCTCCCTGAACTTCCATAGCCATTTGTTTAGAAGAGCTCAATTTATCTGATGAATAGACCTAATCCCCAAAGCCCCTTGGTTTAAGGGTTTGCATATTGATTTCCAATTTACCCATTTAATTTTCTTCATCCTTTGATCATCATTCCAAAGGAAGTCCCTCTGGATTCTTTCAATCAAATTTACCATAGACACCGGAGCCAAAAAAACAGACAAAAAATAAATAGGTAAGCTGGAAAGGACACTGCTCAGAAGCACAAGCTTACCTCCCTTAGATGAATATTTTCTTTTCCAATTTGAGAGTTTCCTCCTCATCCGCTCTAAAACTGTATTCCAAATGGATTTTAAGGGCGCCTTTGCCCCAAGGGAAACTACTAAACAACCAAGAATAGAAGCTAGCTCATCAAGATATGTGACTGGAAGGGGAACTACTCAACAACCAAGGATAGAAGCTAGCTCATCAATATTGTGAACATCTCAATTATCCAAAAAAATATATATATATATATATTGTGAACATCTCCCACAGCACTTAAGGTGGTTTTGCTTAAATTAACCTTTAGCTCGGTGCCTCTTCAAGAATTAGAAGAATACAATGTAGATTTTTCATAATCTTCGGGTCCGCTTTTAACAAAAATAAGGAATCATCTGCAAATTGGATGAAGGGGATTGATGGACCTCCAATTGGAGAATAGAAGCCTTCCAGAATTCCAATAGATTCCGCTTTAGAGACCATACGACTGAAAAGCTCTATTACCATAATAAAGAAATAGGGGGAAAGGGATCGCCTTGCTTGAGGCCCTTGCTGCTCTTGAAAAAACCTTTAGGGGGAGCATTCACTAAAATTGAAAAAGATGGAGAAGATATACAAATCTTCATCCAGTTTCTCCACTTGATCTCAAATCCTTCATCCACTTTCTTGGAATATCTAACATTTCCATATTGAACATATTTTTCTTATTTTTCTAGGACATAGTACAATAATTTCTAAAAGTAATCAGACATATGTAGCATTATTTCTAAAGAACATTACGTTCATATCTAAGAACTTGAATACTTGTCGTACCTATAAACAACATGATGCTTTTATTTATAAGTTGAATTTCATGTCAGTTATTTTGTAGATAAATATATTCTGGAAACATTGTAGAAAGTTTGGCAGCTAAATGTTATCATAGGAAACAATTTTTATTTTTTTGCTAAGGAAAAAAAAAAGAAATCATAGGAAACATGCCATAAAATTTTATGAAATGATAAGAGAAGCATGACAACACACTCTTAAATCATTAAATTGAAAAAAATATATATATAAAAATAAAAAAGAACACAGAGATATCAATGTCCATGCATTTTTTTAAGAAAACTGGACTATTGCAATAGAAGCTAACAGAAGAAGCAACACACACAAAATAACCATATCCTCACCCACTGAGATAATACCATACATAACATACACATATTATGTGCTTTTTGTTCTATAAGTATTTTGTTTTTTGCTTCTTTTTGAAAGATAGATTACATTAAAAGAAAGTAAAAGAAAACATTCACCAGGGAGGTGAACTGAAGAAGATGAGAAACAAAGGAAAGGAAAGCCCCAAAACATCAATGGCTCTGATCCCACAAAGAATAGCACACCACTCACGGATATATGGAAGTCATTTTCGTTCTACAGGTTATACTATGTTATAGATTTGTTGCCTTTTTTCCCAATTTCAAATTAGATGAAATTATAGTTTGAATAATAAAGGGGGATTTTCGTGGTTTCCGAAGAGAAAAATGAGGCTGACATTATGTAAAACCTCTGATACATTTCATGATGCTTGGACCAAAACATAAAATATGTATCAAGATGTAGCGACATATACGAGATACTGGTTGACATTTCCATTTCAATTAGGTTTTCTGTCGGAACTCTTGACAATGGACACATTGACCAACATTTACCAAGCCTTATTGGCATCCTGAACCACGGCGTGACCTGGACTCGGGCACAACATAGTGGTTAAAGTTGCTTATCTAATTTATTGGAGAAACATACATTATAAAAAGATTCAAGGATATGTTTTTAGTATTGAAGGTAGTTATTGAAATGTTATGCACTTGTGTTAGTTATTGCAAGGTGAAATTTTAATAGGGTGCACAGCATCCTCGGTTACTTTAGGTTTATATCAAAAACACCTTAATGTTGGTTCTGTACCCACGTCTGAGAGATAGATCATAAGTGTCAATGCATACCCATGAACAACATCATGCTAATAAAGGCTCTGTATTAAGGTCAAATCATCAGATCAAATGCCTTGTGCTTGTTTCCTGTTGTTCTCATGTCTGTTGTATGATGATCTACTCAATCTCACAAAACCATGCATGCCCAACTGAGCACAACAACTGAGCACAACCCCCCCCCCCCCATCCCCTCCCACAAAAAAGAAAAAAAAAACCAAAGAAAAAAGAATCAGATAGTCCAGATGGATGAGCACATATCCAGTCTTATGGTAGGAATCCAGGCTATTATTTGGTAATAGTGAAGCCTATGTCCAGTGAGTTGCTTGGCATTGCAATTTTATTGGTATTCTATCATATCTTCAATGGCAACTAAACCTTTGAATGAGTGGAGGCAAAGAAGTATGTGTCCTTGGCCATAACTAATATATCAGTCCTCATGTCCAACATAGCCCCCTTAAAGAATCCAGGAATATTAAGCTCTATTTGATTTTTAAACACGGCCTACCAGTTTCCTTTTTTTTTATTTAATGTTTTATGCTTAATTTATTATTATTTTTTTCTTGAAGAATGTTGCTGTGCAACAAGTCAAAGTTTGGAAAGAGTATTGGACTGAATGAAAATTAAAAAGTCAGTTGTCCCAAATCAAATGGAATTGCAGTGAATGTGAAAGATCAGAAAAAACACAACATACAGAACAAAATTATCACAAAAAAAAAAACTGAGAAACATTGAATTATCCTATAGATCTCTCATTTCCATTCAAAATTTCGCTAGCCATTTTGAGCAGCCATTACTAAACGAACTGAAACGTATAAAACTGAGTGTGCTGAATCAATAAGCAGTAAGAGGAATTGAGATCGAAAAAAATCAGATCACACAGAGAATTAAAAATGGGAATACTCAAAGCATGCACCCAATGTTCATTTCTATCGCGATTCATCTTTCCCTTTCTCTCATCATTCCATTCCAGAAGAAATCATGGATTCAATAAGTCATTTTCAATTATCGATACAAAGTAAACAGAATATCATCAACCAAATCATGGCCAAGCAAGCATCATAGCGAAATCAGGACTGAAATACCCAAAAAAAAAAAAAAATGCATATAACCCTCTAATCCTTTGTTTCCATCAAAACCCATCTTCCTTAATTCCCCTTTTTAGGAAGGATCAATCATATCTCATTCCTCTGGTGGTTTACAGAATCCTCAACTGGGTAGTCTTCAAAAAAACAGCATTACACGAAACTCGGGCAAAATTATCACAAAAGTCACAGATAAGACAGAAAAAACTTAAAACTGTTAGAGGAATCTAAATAAATGCAACAAAGTACAGGCAGATGAGCACAAAAGAGACAGAAACGAAGAGGAAAAGAAGAACATGCAAGAAAGATTAAGAAGAAAACGAAATCTTTTACTTACAGTGATGTCTTCACTAATGTTGGAGATCTCCTCCTTGGCTTTCTTAGAAATCCAATAGCTCCCCACCTTTAAACTCCCCACTTTCGTCAGAGCTTTCTCCATTTCTGCTCCTCTCCTCTCTTCCCAGTGAGAGAGAACAGCTCTTCAACACGCACAAGCCCAACAGACACACACTCTCTCTCTCTCTAGCTCGCTAATATGGATGGTCCGATACAGACAGGCTAGCGTAATAAATAAAAAACGGCGCCACCAAATAAAAATAAAAATAAAAGGTGATGAGCTTCAGGGATATGTTTGTAATTACAGAGTTAACACTACGTTAAGCTGTAACCCCCCGCCCCCTCTAAGGGCCAAATCGAACTTAACAAGACCAAGGGGAGCCCAGTTTTGTCAGTGAACTCACTTACCCCCCCCCCCCCCAAGCGGGATTTGGTAGGACTAACTAAAGTTACCTTTAAGATAAGACTGACACAGGGCACAACACATCAGAGCCGAAAAAGTGACTTACATTTTTAAGAAAATGCTTTTCACTTTTTTGATGCTGATGTGTCAGCCCCTGCATCAGTCCTCTCTTAAGGTAACTTTAGTTAGTCTTACCAAATCCTTAAGGTCCTCCTCTCAAGAATGTGTCAAAAAAGATAGTAGTTGAATTCAAGAGAAAATCCAAAATTTCCGACCATTTAATCAAAAAATTAGGGGTAGGCAATGACCAGGCACAGTTTAAGCTTGTCCCAAGAAAGCAAAGCTTAGGTTTGTGATGAGTTTGAGTTGTCAAGTTCAGGTTCAGCTTGGTTTGCATGTACGCATGCACATATAAACCAAACCGAGGTTTTAGCGAACTGAACTTAGGCTTGCCTAGAAAATCAGCTCAAATCTAGGTTCAGTAAACTTAAATGAGGCTCATGCTTGGTTCATTGCGACTCATCCCTACTAAAAATCTCATAAAACGAATTAGATAAGAAAAAAAGAAAAATAATATATATATATATATATATATATATATATATATATATATATATATATATATATATATATATGAAATA
>JAOXJP010096480.1:0-14520 GCA_025762735.1 Platanus orientalis | reverse complement strand
TACTTGGGCAAGACATGCTGACATAGACTTCATGAGGTAATAGGGATCCCGATTGGGCTTTCTGCAACAACCTCCTCCACCATTGGACTAAATGTAGCACAAATATGACTCTTTTGATTTCAATAAAAATGAAGCATCTTCCACCACCCACCAATGACTACCATTAGGCCCTAATCGGAGATGGTGAGTCATCTCCCAATAGAGTTGTTTATGGAAAAACCAACTAGAGAGGATGTACCACCACCTAGTAAATAAAAAGCAAAAGATATTGAGTCAAGGCTCCTCAAGAAAGAAATTTGAGCTTTAGCCCCTTAAGCAATGGATTTGGGTTGAGGCCCTCAAGAATGGATTCTGGTCGAGGCCCCTTAAGCAATGGATTTGGGTCGAAGCCCTCAAGAATGGATTCGGGTCAAGGCCCTCAAGAATGAAAAATAGTCCTTGGCCCCTCAGCAATGGATTTAGGTCAAGGCCTTCAAGAAAGGAATTTGGGCCATGACCTATAAGCAAAGGAATTTAGGCCTCGGACCCTAAGGAAGGAATTTAGGTCATGGCCCCAAGCAAAAGAAATTAGGCCTCGTCCCCTTAGCAACAGAATTTGGGCCTCAGCTCCTCAGCAACATAATTTTGACCTTGGCCCCTTAGCAACAGAATTTGGGCCTCTACCCCTCAGTAATGAATATGGGCCTCAGCCTCTCAACAATGAAATTTGGGCCTCAGCCCCTCAACAATGAATCTAGTCCTCAAACCCTTAGCCAAAGAATTTAAGCCTGGCCCCTCAACAATGAATCTAGGCATCCGCCCCTCAACAATGAAATCTGGGCCTTAGCCCCTCAGTAATGAAATTTGGGCCTCAACCCCTCAGCAATAAATCTAGGCCTCAGCCCCATAGCAATGAAATCTAGGCCTTGACCCCTCGACAATGAATCTGGGCCTTAGCCGCTCAGCAATGAAATCTGGGCCTCGGCCCCTCAGCAATGAATCTGGGCCTCGGTCCCTCAACAATGAAATCTAAGCTTTGGCCCCTCAGTAATGAAATCTAAGCCTTGGCCCCTTAGCAATGAAATTCACGTAGACTATGTAAGATCATTTTAATCTGAAAGGCTGACATGAATAATACGTATCACTTTCAGGCAGACTATGTCTTATCATTTTCATGATGTAAGTCCAAAAGGCCGACATGAATAATATATAGCATTTTAAGTAGACTATGTATTATCATTTTCATGACATAAGTCCGAAAGGCCAACATGAATAATATGTAGCATTTTTAGGCAGACTATGTATGATCATTTTCAGGACGTAAGCCCGAAAGACTAACATGAATAATACGTAGCAATTTCCAGTAGACTATGTATTATCATTTTCATGACATAAAACCGAAAGGCCGACATAAATAATACATAGCATTTTCAGGCATACTATGTATGATCATTTTCATGATGTAAGCCGAAAGGCCGACATGAATAATACGTAGCAATTTCTAGCAGACTATGTATTGTCATTTTCATGATGTAAGTCTGAAAGGCCGACATGAATAATACGTAGCATTTTCAAGCAAACTATGTATTATCATTTTCATGACGTAAGTCTAAAAGACCGACATGAATAATACATAGCAATTTCTAGCAGACTATGTATTATCATTTTCATGACGTAAGCCTGAAAGGTCGACTTGAATAATACGTAAAAATTTTAGCAGGCTATGTATTATCATTTTCATGACGTAAGTCCAAAAGGTAGACATGAATAATACATAGCAATTTTGAAAACTTTTGGACTCGGAAAAGGGTCATTGAATAAATTTTTTGCCTTAGAAAATGTGGTCAAGTCATTTCTTTCGGCTCAACCATGAGTCGTGAATTGTTTGACCCAGAAAAAGGTCGTCAAATAAACCTCTCAGCTTTGAAAAAGTCATCACACAATCCTCCAACAATCTTACCAACTCACCAAGTAATCTTCTAATCACCAATAATATTTTCACTTGAAACAGCAAAGCACAGCCAAATGTAAACTCATTAAAAGGGAGGCAAGTGACATTTAGCCAACAATAAACATCACTAACAACTCTTTGTTTTTATCCATCATTTTTTGCACAAGTTATATGCATTCATGACATGATAATCAATTTCAAATTGAACATAAGATATACTCAACAATTTCCAAAGCAATGACATGTTTGACAATTTTCATACAATGTGTCTATTCTACTAAACTTTGTCTAATTCTTAGGCTTTAGATTGTTTGCATGAATTATAGCTTTTGCATGATTGATTTTCCACCATGTTTTCAAGCAATTGTGCCTGATGTCGATGACTTACATGTCTCCTGATGCAGCGCATATGCTAACAGTAACACCCAAGGAGTTAGAGAAAGTACTAATTGCTTGCATATAATTCAATGAGAGCCCATCCATTTCAAAACAAAGAGAGTTTCTCTATCGGTTGACACCCATTTTTGAACTCAGATAATCTTGAAGGCATTTGTAAAAAACTGATAGAGTTCACGCTCAATTCAAGAAGGCATTTTGAAAAGCAAACATTTTTCAAAACCCTAAGCTCCAAAGTTAGGGACAAACTTTAGCCCATCATATTTTATTAACCAAAACTATCCTATATTGCAAAAACACCCATGAATAACCCATCCTTTCAAATTAGAGCCCCTCTCTATTGGTTGATACTCATTTCAAAATAGGAGACCTCCAAATTCATTTGTAAACACCAAAAGAGTTCACTCTTAGTTCCAAAAGGCATTTCAAAATACAAACATTTTCCAAAACCTTGACCTACAAGTCAACGACAAGTTTCAACCCACAATTATTTTTCTCAGCCAAAACTGTTCCACATTTTCAAAACAACCCCACCCAATATCCATGAGTTACAAGTAAGGAAGAAATACTATCTCACCCAAGTCAAAATTAACGCACTTCCTTCTTTGCTATATATGGCACAACCACACATACCAAAGGTGGGCATCTGTCAACACCCAAATTTTGACTCGAGTCATGGGATAGAATAAGGACATCATAACAGCATTTAGGCAACAAGACTCTAAGTACCCATGTTTAGGAAGAGCAAACCCGGACTCTAGGAGGTTAAACATCCTCAAAGAGGTTTTTTCAGATACTCCAATCATAAATGAATCAATTAAAGCACCCTATTACAACCCAAAATGCACCATTTTAGGATAAGCCCTACTTTCACTCAAAAGCACCAATGGGACTTTGAGGGTCTACATTTTAAAAACCCATTTATATCATCAGTAAGTTTTCCACCTCCTGTAAGCCTTTCTCCAGCAAAGCATCACAAATGAAAAAATTACCATTTTACCCTTTTACCTTCAAAAGCTCAATACTCACAATTTGTCATCCAGATCACTAAATTTATCTACCTACATAAGCCTTCTTGTTATGAAGCATCATAAGTGAAAAAATTCACATTTTCACCTTTTTTGACCCATGGGCAAAAAATTACCATTTTACCCTTTTCGTTCAGAGAATCTACCCATAGACCCTCAAAGGATCCCCGGAGCCTCTTCCGTAGTCCAAATGGTGTAATTCTAGATCCTATGCATCCTTGAGTCTCCCTGCTCTAAGGAACTCATCACAAACCAAACGCTACTTGAGAACGGCAACAACCAATCTCTCAATCTATAATAACCCTAACCAAGAAATGACTCTTGCAAAAGCTCTTAGAAATTCATTCGATCTCCGATTCCAGAAAGGTAAGTCATCATACCTCAACCTCAACCTTAGCTTCAAATATCCAGGTCTCAAAAGAGAATTTCAAAGTCTCGAACCTCTAAGAAATCTCAAATCTTCCCCAGTAGGTCAGAAGGTTGTTTTCCCGCTTTTTGCTCTTATGGAGCTAGAATATTCTCTAAACCTCCAAATCAAGATCAGTCAGTGTCCATTTCTTTAGAATCATGAGGCCTTTAAAAATTTGTCTAAGGAGTAGGAAATTTCACAAAACCTATCTACCAAGATTCGCTCAAATACTCTAAAAGCGTAATAAATCAGGTCTAAAAATCAGGTGCTCAACCGACTCCCAGGAGTTCATCTAAAATCAAAAATTCAGATAGTCAATGGCCATACCAATATAAATTCAAAGCCTCGAGAGTATCATCCATTCTAATTTACAAAAAAATATGTGACCCAATCAATCATTTTTGTCCAAACCTAGAAAAAGCATGTTTTGTCTATATTTAGCATGCGAAATACCCTTAAAAGTTCCCCCAGACTCGGAATACAGTAAGGTCAGGGCCATTTTCTTAGTCTCACCCCTGCCTTCAATAGAACATTTCACAAACTCCTAGTTTAGAGAATTTCTGGCCATTCAATTTCATCCGACTTTAGGTAGCTACAGAAACCTAATTTGTTCAAGCAACCTTGCTTCAAAAAACTCTCGACAACTGCCTGGGAACCCAATGACCAATTTGTCAGCTCTTGTAGCTCCAAGATTCCTCAAGCTTCAAATCCCCCGAATACAGCCCAAAGTGGCATTTTACAAAAAAACCAATAACATTCCCTATCAAATTTAGTTAAATCGCTTAGAAAAATGGTTTTTGACCTAATTTCTCGCTTAGATATCATAAGCTTGCATAGTCAGAAGCTGCGAATCACCTAAACCTGGGGTTATCTATTCCTGGGTGAGTCTCAAATCAATTTTACCATCTTGCCCTCCCAAATGCATCTAAGAGCTTTTCAGGTCAAAAAGCCCTGATTTCATCCCTTACCATTTTCGTAATTTGGTTATGACTGGACTAGTTTGACCGGAGCATCTATGACTTCTAAGATTGACACTAACTAGGCCAACTTCCGAGGTCGAGATCTTGCGAGGAGTGATGACAAAGAGAGGGTTCAAAAAAATAAAAAAGCAACCCTTGTCATCAAATGAGCCAAAATCTAGATATTTTGCATTAAATGCATTCTCATCTTTAGGCCTTTTTTGGCAGCCCTTGGATGGGCATCTTCCCACAAGATTCCTCACCCCCTCCTTTGGATATGAATCTTAAATTTCAATTCCCTATAGAACCCTTCACAGCCCCCTATTTGGCATCACAAGCCACCCCCTTGAAAATTGAAATCAATGGGTTTTTACTTAATGGCATCTCCCATGTCTCCATGCACTTCACCCATCCATGCTCAATAGCACACCCCTTCATCCAACCCTTCATCCAACTAGCATAAACTAAATCTAGACCTCCATCTAGCCAAGTCACCTATCCATGCCCCTTAACCTAATTCAATTCTCACCCTTCACTAAGATTAAATCTTAGCCCTTCACCTAGCTTAGGATAAGGATCATCCTAACCCTCCACTTAGCAAACCCCTAATTCAATCACAACCCTCTATTACACTATTTTGAGGCTATAAATAGCCCCAAATTCATGCAACACAGGGTTGGCAACAAAAAACCCTAATTTGCTAAGAGAAAGAGAGGAAGAAGAAAAAAAAAAAGTGAATGTTTTCATCAACCCTAGCCATGGTAAGCCTAAACTCAAGTTCAATTCACCCCTCTCTTCAATATATGTCAAATTTATATACTGTTATGCTCTCCAATTCATGTTAGAGCACTGCTCAAACTCGGGTTACATAGTAGAGGCTCAATAACCTCTACTTACTTCCATTTTTGACCGGTTTTGATGCTGATTTTATTGTAAATTTTTTAAAGGGATGATTGAGCCCAAATTTTACTATGTTAGACTAGACATATACATGATATGCTAACTTTAATTTTGGGAATTTAGGAGCTGTGGAAGGCCTCGAGATGGCCTCCCAAACAGACCCCAAAAACTAGGTCTTTTAAGACCTAGTTTTTATGAATCTTATTTTATTTTTATTTGAATTTTCTATGCATGATTTGATGGTAAAATTTTATATGATGTTCATGTATATATCCCCTACTAGTATGCATAATTTTATAATTTTCCAATACCCCTAAGGGGTCCAAATGGCCGAAATAAGGCTGCTGGATTTTGGTTCCAAGCCTAACGCCCGATTTTTAAGGGAATTAAAATAATAGGCATTGGAAAAGTAGGCATATAGAAAAATGGGTGTTAGATAAACATAGATTGGAAAGATCTCTCTTTCTCAAATTTCCAAATTGATTGACCATGCTCAAATTGGAATTTTATGGAGAGAGATATGCCCCCTGGAGTACAGACTATCCAAATCCAACACCCAAATTTTAAAATTTAGGCATTGACAGAAAAGTATATGTATGAGAAAATGGGTATTAGACAAACATAGGCATATCATTTATGGTTATAAATATCTCTCAGCTTTCCAAATTAACCAACTAGGCTCAATTTAGAATTTTGTAGAGAGAGATATGCCCTCTAGAGTATTGATTGTCCAAAGCCAATGCCTGATTTTTAACCTGTTAAAATTCAGGCGTTGACAGCAAAAGTGGGTTTCAATTTAAAAAATGAGCATTAAACAAACATAAGCTTATTATATATGGTTGGAAATATCTCTCTCTAAGCTTTCCAAATTGACCAACCATGCTCAATTTAGAATTATGTGGAGAGAGATATGCCGAATTATGTGGAGAGAGATATGCCCTTTAGAGTACAGACTATCTAAACCCAATGCCTAATTTTTAATCCATTAAAATTCAGGCGTTGACATAAAAAGTAGGCGTTGAAGAAATTCAGGCGTTGGGATCTAGGACCCACCCCTGTGAACCCTAACCTTCTCTAAAGCCTATACACAAGCAAATAACACCACATAATTCATCCATGTGCTTAGGCACTTCTATGGGCCCTACTTTCATTCCAATGTCTGAATTTTTTTTAGGCATTGAAAGGAATTCCAGGCGTCAAGATGAATTTCAGGCTTTAGGCTTGTGAAAGACAAATGAAACCAAGCTTCAAACAAACCAATTTCATAAACATTATCAAGGGATCCTTTCATTACAAATGCCTCTTTCAGTTTTCCCAACAATCATAGTAAGGTTGACTATATGCTTGTGATTTCTAAGTGTATCAGATTCCTGAACTTTACCTAGGAGATAATGCTTAAGTCGTGGCTGCTACGTCAGTGCAATCAGGTTGAGTCAACCTACCCATTCACAACCTTTCAACCTGTCCCGACCTTTAATGGTCTTCACCTTACCTTAGGGTCATGTCGCAGTGGTTTGCGACCTAAAGACCCTAAGACTTGGCTATAGACCAAGTAGGTTCTTAAAACCATGCAAATTGGTACAACATAGTCCCGACCTCCATTTCACTAACTTGTTCACATTATGCAATAGCACAGAGTACTCTGTAAGTATACAAATAATCTAAAATGAATATATCCTGAATCACTCTCACAGTCAGTCATACTTGACTACTGAGATTGGCACACACAACAAACCCTTAGAACTACATGCAGTTTGATCCTGACAAAACCTTAGGAACACCTAAACCACAAGATCAGGTATGTATGCAGCTTGAGAATATGTCTCAGGTGCAACTACAATGATCACTCCACAGGGGTGGTCCAAGACTAATAATTGTATATTTAACAAGCATGGACTTTAGCATAATTCAAAACATGTATGAATGAGAGAAGTCACCCTAAAACAACGAGTATTTGGGATGCCTAACACTTTCCCCAATGAAACTAAATTACTTACCCTTTATCTCAATAAAGTAGACCAGTATTAGGAGTTAAACCCTTAGACCCTCGGGCCTAAACTTCTCCTATTCCTTGAAAATCCGGCTGTTGACCCCGAGTTAGTGGCAACTCCAAGTAAAGCCTAACCCTCTTGTAAGAGGGTTAGCAAGCTTCACGCACCGGCATCACGCACTGAAGAGTGGGCCTGGAGATCACGGGTAAGCGGGGGAATTTAAACCCCTCCCGAATGCTGATTTCCATAAGTAATAAATAACAAGTCTCTTAGGCTTGGATTATTAGTCCCCACCCATAAATATAATAAACTAGCCCCTAAACGGCTAGGTAATTTGTTCAACAAATTTTTCCTCATACATGACTCAAAATTTGGTGTTACAGTCGCATATTGAGGGGCAAACAAGTTATATGCCCTACATTAGGAAGGGAAGAATTTTTGGACCAACACGTACACCTTGGGCCAAAGTCATGACAACCGAAACAAGAAAAGGGGATCCCTTTAAAGGAACCCTAGGGTAGTCTAAATCACATCCCTTAACTTTCAATGATGTCGAGATGATGACTAGGAGTCAGATGGTAGTATAGAACATACCTTCCCCACAACAGTCTACTAGTGACTCACCTATCTTCGAAGGGCCACCTCAACCTTTTCCAACAGTCTATGGGAGACGAGCTGATAAATCCCCTAAGGTTGCTTAATTAATTCTTTTAGTTAACCTTAGTTAAATTCAATGTATTATGCAACTTACATAAATAAGACAAACATAAAACTCAAATAATGAACAATAAACACTACACAAGAACACAGAAATTTATAGTGTTTTGGGACTTCCGCCTATATCCACTATTAAACAGCTCACTCTTAAAGCCTGGTTAATTTTTTATTAATAGTCTAACACTATTACAAAAGTAAATATACAAACTTACTTAACTTCTTCCACTGGCTCCGATGAAGGAAGGTACCGCACCAGGTTTCACCGGAGAGTGCTCTACTCCAATTGTCTTTAATGGACTTTTTCTTCTAGTGTCTTTGATGGAAGATCGATTGCAATAGAATTGATTGTGTGTAATGCTCAAGCCTCTTAGTAGGAAAATATGACTATTGTAAACAATCTTGAGAGCTCCTCGGGCTAGAATTTACATAAAAGCAATTTTGGCTTTCTCCAAGACTTAAATATTATGTCTTTATCACTTCAACACAACTTGGAAATATAAATATTCTAATAAACACTCACCTAAGTTGTGTGACTAACTTTTACATAAAGATATACCACTAATATAGCACAAACAAGCTTTTCCAAAGGTCATTACTTCCCTAAGAATGGCTAGTTCAATTGATCCTCATTAGTTGGTCTTAATGGTGATTAAGACCTCTATTTATAGTGCAAAATCACCTTCATTTTGAGCCCCAATAGTTCTTTTCAAATGGTAAAAAATTTAGCCATTTAAATAATGTGAAAGTTTTCCAAATTTGGGTTTTTTGAGTGCTCGGATGACCTGTTCGAGTGATCGACTCTGGACCAGTTTATGGACTGCCCAAACTAAGTACGTTTGAGCACTAAAAAGTCATATTCGAGCACTTGAACCCTACTAGTTCACTTTCTTTGATTTTTTAAGTTTTTTCATCCACTTTGTTAACTCAGCATTGGTCCGAGGCTCAGCCTAGGGTCATATTTGTTCATGAAGGTCATCCTAGGTCTAACCATGGTCTCTTTGAGGAACTTGAGCATTCAATCATATTTTTGGACATGTCCTTGGCTTGTCTTTTACCTGTTTTAATACCTGCGCAGTTGTCTTGACCATTCAAAGTCTCTTCTTGCCTTGAATTTTTCTATGAGCAGCTTGTGGAACTTTATCTTCATGATCTGATGTTGCTTGGTGTAGCTTGAGATTGGTTCTTATTCTTCACACTTCACAGACTCTGATATTCAACAATACATAGAACCATTCCTTATACATCGCATCTATCTTTGGCATGGAATTGACAATACACTAACTTAATAATCTCCCCCTTTGTCAATTGCATGACAGAACCCAACAAATGAACAATTTACAAAGGTTTTATAATTAAGTACATTTGTTTGGACTTGACAAAGACACACAACTAAGTCTCCATATGGTGTTTCTCGTGTGCTCCCTCTTAGTCCTTGGGCTTGTCAAAAACTTGCAACACTAGAACAAATACTTTTCTCATTGCTTTGGGAAAATATATATAACATGATATTACTGTAGTTCCAACCCATTATCTCTACCTCTTTTTGTCATGATTTTACTAAGGGTTGATTTAGTAAGGCCAAAAGGAAAAATAGCATTTTGAGTAAGGCCATTAATCATACTAATACAAGAAAAGATATTACTATAGAGCAAACCAAGACAACACCTGAATGTTTTAGATATTACTATAGAGAAAATTTTAATCAAGTACAACACAAGGAAGATTTCAAGTTGAATAATATGTGAACCCAATGCTTTTATGTGACTTAATTGTGTTCTCCCATGCCATTAGATACTATTCCAAATAAGATATTACCGTAAAGCATAGAGTATTATTGGCTGGATCAACATATGCAAATATATGAAGTATTTGAGTTCTTATATCTTGGAATTTCTCAGGTTTCCAATCAAATGGTTTGTGCATATTGCTGTATGTATATAATTTTTAAGATTCATTTCCAATATCTTCCAAATATAAGATTATATCACTATGTACGTGATTAAGCATGAAGACCTAGCAATTATCATCACAAAGCAATAAGCTTTTGAAAGAAGATGAATAAGCGTGAAAGCATAAAAGCACATACAAATAAGTGAACTGATACAACTGATGTTTTATTTAAATAAGGTAGTACATTAGTTAAATAATAGCCTAGCTTTTTGACCTAATACAAATTTACTATCATCTCTAGGAGTCTCTTCATCTTTGTCAAATTCCTCATCTGTCTTAGTATTATCAAGGTGTATTTTTCATCCAGGTGATATGAGGGTGTCATCATAGTCAAACTAGATAGATGGAGTAGACCGATATTCTACCATATTCTTGATATGGTAAGATATATGAATTTGTCGCACTTCAATTTTCATCAAGTTAATTGACATTGCTTTTAAGGCAATCATCATATTTTTCAGAGTAAACCTGACTTCCTTCATTGTGTCAAAATCAACAAAACATTCCCATACAATGCTCTCTTCACCAAAGAACCATTTATAGGATTACTTACAGCCGAGAGTGTAAAATGTTTGTAGTAGAGGATCCTTTTGTACCGTCTTGCAAGATTTTTGTGGTCTTGGTTGGGTAATTCCCTTATCCTTGTGGCAACAATCTCTTCCGCAAGAAGAAGATATAGTTTGATTGCAAGAGAATTTTTGGCACAAGTGGAGTTGGTCTTTTGTGAAGAACTAGGGTTTTGAAAGGCTTATGAATGAAGAAAACCCTATTTTCTTCTTATATATCTCAAAGCAGTTTGAAATTTTCGGAACCACCCCAATTCAAGCACTCGAATTTCCAATTCGAGCGCTCAAAATAGGTGATTCGAGTGCTCAGATAATGCATTCGAGTGGTTGAAACTCCTCAATTTTGAGTATGTCTAGGCACAAATTTTTTGTGTATTTCAATGTATTCCAAGCACTTGAAAATGTTCAATCATCATGCCAATTGTTGATAAAAGTATAAAATATGATCAGTTGGGATATAGAGCCCTTAGTTTTAAAAAATAATAATAATCCCATGGCTCTATTTATTGCGAGGCATATACAACTATGGTTTTTGGCATGTCTAGTTCATTGACATAACTATTATTTCTAGTCCTTAACCCTCTAAACAAGACTTTCTTAACTCTCTTATTTTTCACTTCACATTTGTCATTGTTAAAATGAACTCCATAGCCTTTATCACAAATTTGGCTAATGCTTAGCAAATTGTATTTGAGGCCTTACATAAAACACATCATCTAGTTTGGGAAGTCTAAGTACATCAATGGTTCCTTTCCCAATAATTTTTTCAAGGTTACCACCACCAAAAGTAACACTTCCAGTCATGTGTCTAGAGAAACCACTATCAAGATACCATCTTAAAGTGTTCTCTACTCTAAGTACAGTGTGAATGAATACTTGGCACTTGATTCCATCTTTCTTGACCGAAGTTTTCTTTGCCCAAACTTGTTTAGGTGTGGCTTAACTTGATCCAACCTTTTCTTCTTTTCTAAATTCAAATTTTGAGCTCTATGAAGAAAATTTATTTTTCTCATTTTCCTCTCTCTTTCAATTTTCTTTAATTCTTCCATTCTCTTAATCTTCAAATATTTATGTCTCTTAAAGCATTCAAACTTCATATAACTTGTATGACCACAATAATAATAGGAAATTGGAGAACTATATGGAGTAGAAACATAATTATGTGTTTTCTTGGGAAAATTCATTTTCCCATGCATTTGTTCATTCCTAGAGATATTTTGTCTAGAGGTTGAGGTCTCATGGACAACTTTCCCTTTTTCAACATAGCTACATTTTCTAAGAATGTTTGAGATGAACTTGGTCTTTTGTTTACTTCTCTTTAGTCCAATTTTTACTATTTGAGCATATGTGATCTATTATGGTGTAGAGTCGTTATAAACCAAACCACTTTTTGAAAGTCTGGTTTTATCCTAGAGGGGGGTAAATAGGATATATAAAAATTATTTTTAATTTACACCCAATTAAAATTCCAATTTTAGATGTAATAATTCTTGGAATTCAATGCACTTAGAAATATGCGTCAATTATTATAATTACAAGTGCAATGCAATGGCAATTTGTAATTTTGATCTTTCAATTACTTTAAGTTCCTACTCAATTGTAAATGTGAAATATCATATATGAAATGATAAACATGCCATGTAAAGATAGAGAGAAGAGACAATTCACATCATAAGCAAACACACAACACAATATTTATAGTGGTTTGACACTCGGGTCTACATCCACTTTCAAAGTGCCCTACCGAGCTACTAAATTTTATTAAGATTGAATTGCATTATAATCAAGGTTAAAATTTCAAAACCTACTAGTTGCAAGAGCAAGCTCTACTCCCGGTGTCTCCGACGGTAGTGCTATGGTCTACAACCGGTGTCTCCAACGGGTGCTAAGGTCTCAAATAAAGACAAATCAATATAAGTTACCTCACTAGGCTTGTGTATTGCTTGTTGCACATGAAGGTGGTTGTTCCTCTATTGAGCTAGTGTGCCAATGTGTTCCACCAATCTTCCAAGAGTGCCTCTTTTCTTCTTGGAGCTTCTCACAAGGGTTTACTTGGGAGTAAACCCTTCACCTTACTTCCCTCTTCTTGTTCTTCAAGTGTAGAGTCTTGGGGAAGCACGTAATGGATCTTTGATCTTCAATTAATGCTCATTAGCTTGAGCCTTTGGTAGTTAAGAGGTGTAAATTCCTTAGCTCTCTCTTCTCTTTTGTGTTCAATGTAATTTTATGTGTTGCAGAGCTCATTTGAGACTCTCTCATACTTATAAGGGATGAACATAGTCATGCAGCCTTGATATGGCATCTACCCCAATGGTCAAAAAATTATAAATGTTGATCTTATATTTTTTTTTTATTTTGTGATGGTGGATTGATTCGAATATATTGGATTATTACGCATTGATTGATCTGACATCCTCGGATTAATACGGTGTCTCAGTCTGAGACACCTGAGCTTTACCAAATCGATCCGGTAAGTAGCTGATCGATCTGTTAAGTGCGGATTGATCCGACATCCCCCGGATCGATCCGATTCCCTTATTTTTCTGCCAATAAATCTTTAACCTACTCCCACTCACTTGGGAACCTATATAGGTGGCATGGGTTGGTCCATAAGGACATGTAAAAGACTTTTATTCTTTTTAACCTATGTCTATTATAGTATATACCCTTACAAATTTTCCTTGAGCTTGATGAACCTTAGGTCTTCAAGACTTTAAACCATGGCAACTTAGGAACGGATCCATCCTCGGCTTCAACTGCTTGGTGCTTGTCTTCCTCCTTGGGGCCCAAGGGCACTTGATGATTACAGACATCACCAAGATATGCAATGTGCTCATGCCATGCCTAATCTACCACTCCATGTATTTTACAATTTATGGAATTGATAATTTACATTTTTAATGTAAGGGCATCATTTGTCAAATCCATGGGCAAAGGTGTGGAAGAAGCTTCAACAAATCAAGCCTTGAAGACCAAGACTTAAACTGGACTATAACTCTCAAGAAGGTAAAGGCATGCATGTAGCTTCATAGGAATCATGTAGTATGACCCTAGGCATGTCCACACATAAGGTTGAATGCCCCAACTCAGTCTTAAGTGGATATGGACCTTCCCAAGATGTGCATAACAGTGTACACAGAGAATTCACTATGTGTGACCAATCACAAAGTCCATGATCAAACACAATTCTGAAACACAGGACTTGTGACCGATCAGAAAGTCCATGATTGATCACACTTAGGGTTTTTGACCACCTAAGAACTAGGTCCCTTCTCTGTGACCGATCACAACTTGGGTCCTAATAGCATCATGATCGATCACAAAGCCCGTGATCAATCATGTCATGGTTATGACTTAAAGTGGGGCCCACACCACTCGACACGCCTCGACCAGTTTTGGAGGTCTATGAAAAAAGGGACCCGTGACCGATCATAAACCCCATGATCGGTCACAAATCTATTATTTTGGAATTTTCCTCCTTCTTCATTTTTGAATGGATGGATAGTCTTTTTTGTCCATTTGAAAATATTTTAATCCAAGGATTGAGAGTCTTTTCCATCCTCTTTAAAAGGAAATGTTTCCCATTAGGGTAAAAATTCTTCAAGCCTTCAAGAGAGTGTTATTTGCTTTGCTAAAAAGAGCCTCCAAGGGTGAGAAACCCTAATCCTCCATTG